>BSBK01007377.1:847500-1081057 GCA_027943335.1 Chamaecyparis obtusa
AAATGTAAAATAAATTAATTCTAAGTTTGGTCGGCCTTATTGGCTAAAATTCTGGAACCTTCCCAGGCGGTGAAAAATTGCCTATATAAGGAAGGCTGTATTATTGTCTTAGGCAGTTCAGAATAGTTCTGGGTAGTAGATCTGGGTATTGATTCAAGGCTTTGTCCTACAGAATATTGTAAGGGAATGCCCATGTGGCTTTGCATATTGTAATTCTGAAAGTTTGTAATTCCACATTTGTGGAGATAATAAGAAGCCAATTTTCTGTTCTTGCATATTGTTGTTGTTTCTCTATTTCTGTTATGTGTTTGTGGTATTAAGGGGAGCACCCTTCATCAAGTGGTATCAGAGCCAGGTTCTTGAGTGTGTAAACAGATCGCCGACTGTGAGGCAGTTTGCACCAGGACCGTGGGTAGGGTTTCAGCGCGCATCGCGAAAATGCCTCCACGAAGGGAACGTGGCGGAAGAGCTGGTGTTGTGACACCTGAGGTTAGAGAGCTGCAGAGACAAGTGCGAGCATTGCAAGAAGAGATTCGCAGAGGAATGAATCTTAATGTCAGAGACAAAAGCGAGGATGAAGCCAAAGAAGAATATCAAGAAGGAGAAATTGAAATTGTGAACCAGGAGGAAGAAAGACTTTTTCGGGCGATTTCCAAGATTGGGAAAAGACCTAAGATTGAGGTTCCTACATTTTCTGGAAATCTTAACCCAGAGGAATTGATCGACTGGATCAATGAATGTGAAGAATATTTTGAGTATGAAGATGTTGAGGATCCTGATAGGGTCAAATTTGCGAAGGCCAGACTGAAAGGTCATGCGAAGATATGGTGGCAAGAGATTCAGTTGGAGCGAAATAGAAGGGGAAAGGAGAAAATCACGAGATGGGATCGGATGGTGGATAAATTGAAGCGACAGTTCATTCCTGTTGATTATGAGCTTGACCTACTGAAGAAAATGCAGAGTTTGAAGCAAGCAGGAAGATCTGTTCAGGAGTATACAAAGGAGTTCTATCGACTTCTCATCAGAACAGGCCATGCAGAAGCTGATAAGGAGAAAGTTGCCCGATACCTTAATGGGTTAAGGCCAAGCATTCAGGAGGAGCTGAATCTGGTTTGAATGAATAGTATTGAAGAAGCATACCAGTTTGCCCTAAAAGTAGAGGAAAAGCTGAACAAGAAGTTTGAGAGCAGACAAAACGGAAGAGGTCGTGGTGGACGATCTGGTGGACGGTCATATGGTGGCCGAAATGAAGATCCGAAAAAGAAGGATGAGGCCAGTAGCAGTCAGAATCAGCGTGGAAATAATTTCAATCGCTTCTACGATCAGAATAATAGAGATCAGAGGGGAAGAGGAAGAGGACAAGGATCTGGATGAGGAGGCTTCCGTGGAACATGTTTTCACTGTGGAGAAGAAGGTCATAGGGCATTTGAATGTCCTCAGCGCCAAGGCAAAACAGACAGAAGAAATGAAGGCCAGGCCAGAGTTACACATGTAGATGAAGATGCCAGATCATCAAATTCTGAAGATGCTGAAAGAGGAGAAACGTTGATTAACAGAAGAGTCCTGTTGAGTGGTGAGAATGAACCTGAGCAAAGGAGAAGCCTGTTTCGCACTAGATGCAAGTGTGAGGGTAAATGCTGTGATGTGATTATCGATAGTGGAAGCACTGACAATTTGGTGTCAGAAGAGATGGTGACAAAGTTGAAACTCAAGAGACAGAAACACCCACATCCATATCGGATTGCCTGGGTACAGGATGACCACAAGGTCATGGTCAATGAACAATGCCTAGTGAAGTTCAAGATTGGCGGGTACCAAGATGAGGTACTATGTGATATCATCTCTATGGATGCATGTCATATGTTATTGGGTAGACCGTGGCAGTTTGACAGATGTGCTGTACACGATGGTCGTGCGAATACCTATTCCCTGACAAAGGATGGAGTGCGACATAAGCTAAAGCCATTGAAAGAGACCGAAGAAAAGGTATGTGGTAATGCAAGGATAACTTTTGTTGATGGAAGAAATTTCCTAGATGGTATGAGGCATGAGCATGTATGTTTTGCTTTAATTCCAAAAGCTGGTAAAGAGGAAGTAGAAGATGTTCCTGTAGAAGTTGCAGATTTGTTGAATGAGTTTCAGGATATTGTATCCGATAACGTGCCTGATGGATTACCACCAGTCAGGAAGATCGGTCATCAGATGGACTTGATCCCAGGAGCGAGTTTGCCAAATAAGGCAGCACACAGAATGACACCTGCAGAAAGTGAGGAGTTGAACAGACAAGTGCATGAGTTGTTACAGAAAGGATTGATCCGTGAGAGTCTGAGTCCCTGTGCTGTACCAGCGGTATTAGCACCAAAGAAGAATGGAGAATGGAGGATGTGTACAGATTCTAGGGCAATAAACAAGATCACAATCAAGTACAGGTTTCCATTGCCACGAATGGATGATATTATGGACTGTTTGAGTGGAGCTGTGTATTTTTCAAAGATAGATCTAAAAAGTGGATATCATCAGATTCAGATCAGAGAAGGAGATGAATGGAAGACTGCCTTCAAGACAAAGGAAGGACTGTATGAGTGGTTAGTCATGCCTTTTGGGCTAACCAATGCACCGAGCACTTTCATGCGGCTCATGAACGAGGTTCCGAAAGAATTTTTAGGCAAGTTTGTCATTGTTTACCTAGATGATATTTTGATTTTTAGCAAGACATTGGAGGAACATATGATGCATATTCGTATGGTGTTTGAGAAGTTGAGAGAAGAGAAATTGTTGATTAATTTGAAGAAGTGCAGTTTTGTGAAGAAAGAGTTAGTGTATTTGGGATTTGTAGTTTCAGCAGAAGGTCTAAAAATGGACCCAGAGAAGGTACAGGCTATCCTTGAATGGCCTACTCCAAGGAGTGCTACTGAGGTAAGATCTTTTCATGGTTTGGCTAGCTTTTACAGAAAGTTTATCCGAAATTTTAGCAGTATTTGTGGACCCTTGACTGAAACAATGAGAGGGGATAGAAAAGAGTTTAAGTGGACTAATGGGGCAGAAAAGAGTTTTCAATTGTTGAAACAAAAAGTTACAGAACAACCTATTTTAGCACTTCCAGATTTTAATAAGGTGTTTCAAGTAGATTGTGATGCTAGTGGTACTGCAATAGGAGCTGTTATGAGCCAAGAAGGTAAACCTATTGCTTATTTCAGTGAGAAGTTAAATGATGCCAAGAGGAAGTATTCTGTTTATGATCAGGAATTTTATGCTATAGTTCAGGCATTAAAGAAGTGGAGACATTATCTTCTTCCTAAGGAGTTTGTTTTGTATACTGATCATCAAGCTTTGCAATATTTGAATAGTCAAGGAAAATTGAATCAAAAGCATTTGAAATGGGTTGAGTTTTTGCAGAGTTATACATTTATTTTGAAACACAGGAGTGGAAAGTCTAATAGGGTTGCAGATGCTCTTAGCAGAAGGCAACTATTGCTGACAGAAATGCAGATTGAAGTGGTTGGGTTCAAGGAACTCAAGAATTTGTATCCAGAGGATCCTGATTTTGGTGAAGCTTGGAAAGCTTGCACAGAACCTGTTACTCTAGACAGGACGAAATGGTTGGATTTCATCATCCAGGATGATATGCTATTCAGAGGGAGTCAGTTGTGCATTCCACGAAGTTCTATGAGGGAGAATCTCATTAAGGAGAAGCATAGCGGAGGATTGGCTGGACATTTTGGTCGTGATAAAACCCTTGGTTTGGTTAGTGAGAATTATTATTGGCCACAGTTGCAGCAAGATGTGAAGAAGTTTGTACAGAGTTGCAGAGTATGTCAGATGGTGAAAGGAGTGAAGCAGAATACAGGATTGTATCAGCCATTACCCGTACCAGATAAGCCTTGGGAGGATATCAGCATGGACTTTGTTCTTGGTTTACCGAGGACACAGCGGGGACACGATTCAATTTTTGTGGTGGTTGACAGATTTTCAAAGATGACACATTTCATTCCCTGCAAGAAGACTAATGATGCTGTTCATGTAGCAGAATTGTTTTTCAGAGAAGTGGTGAGACTTCATGGTTTGCCAAAGACCATAGTTTCAGATCGGGACACTAAGTTTGTTGGATATTTCTGGCGTACATTGTGGAAGAAGTTGAAGACAGATTTAAAGTTTAGTTCATCACATCATCCACAGACTGACGGACAGACAGAGGTGGTGAATAGGAGTTTGAGAAATTTGCTGAGATGTTTGGTTGGAGATAAGCCAATAGGATGGGATTTGATTTTACCACAGGCGAAATTTGCATACAATAGTTCTGTCAACAGGAGCACTGGTAAATCACCATTCCAGATTGTATATGGAAGTAGTCCAAGAAATGTATCTGAATTGAGGAAGATAGATAAAGGAGAAATAAGTAGTGCTGAAGCTGAAGATTTTGCAGAACACTTGAAGAATATCCATGAGGAGGTGAGGAAGCATATTACCAAGATGAACGCACAGTATAAGGCTAAGGCAGATGAGAAAAGGAGGCATAAGGAATTTCAGGTTGGTGATGAAGTCATGGTTCATTTGCGGAAGGAGCGGTTTCCAGTTGGTACATATAACAAGCTGAAAATGAAGAAGTTTGGACCATGCAGGATTTTGAAGAAACATGATTCAGGAAACGTATATGAGGTAGAATTGCCTACTGAGCTAAATATTTCACCAGTGTTTAACATTTCAGATCTGACAGAGTATCATGAAGGAGGTGTTGAAGATGAGATCACAGCAGCACAGTGGAGTATTCCAGCAACTAGTTCAGATATCAAGGAGATTGAAGACATACTGGATAGTCGTGTTGGCAGAAGCACAAGGAATAGGACATATGAAGAATATCTGGTCAAGTGGAAAGGACGGCCTGTTGAAGATTCATCATGGCTAACAAAGGAGGAGGTTAACCGTCTTGGTTTTCCTCTACACACCTGAGTCGTGACAGGGTCACTTCTCAAATTACCCCGGGTGTCTGATGCAGGAGCATCCTGGGTGTAAGAGCAATCTTGCATCACCCAAAAATATTTATGTTTTTGTATTCAATAAGGGCTATTTTGTGCAGAGCTGCTATTTATGAAAAGTTACTATTTTGGGTAATTTTTGTATGTGCTCAGAATGATCTGATTTCTTTCTTGGAGGTTGATTTTGGTCATATAAGTCTGCCAGTAAAGTTTCATTGCCAGATCAAGTGTATATTGGAAGATATTGAAGATTTTCGGTATTAGCAGCAGGGTACAGAAACTTTGAACTCAGTTTTGAAGGCTTTAGAGGCCCCGAATGAGGTCAAAAATTTAGGTGACAGGCGCTTGCGCGGGTCAAGCCTGTAGAGCGCTTCGTGGCGTTTCCGAAATGGGGTTATAATAGCCGATCGGGTCAACTGGTGATGACTTATGGTCTTTGGAAGTTGGGCCACCTGAAATGGCGAAAAATAATTTTCTTCAAAATTTCTGTTCGGGTTTCAAAGGTTATCTTGAGCCGACTATGATGTAATGAAATGTAAAATAAATTAATTCTAAGTTTGGTCGGCCTTATTGGCTAAAATTTTGGAACCTTCCCAGGCGGTGAAAAATTGCCTATATAAGGAAGGCTGTATTATTGTCTTAGGCAGTTCAGAATAGTTCTGGGTATTGATTCGAGGCTTTGTCCTACAGAATATTGTAAGGGAATGCCCATGTGGCTTTGCATATTGTAATTCTGAAAGTTTGTAATTCCACATTTGTGGAGATAATAAGAAGCCAATTTTCTGTTCTTGCATATTGTTGTTGTTTCTCTATTTCTGTTATGTGTTTGTGGTATTAAGGGGAGCACCCTTCATCAAGTGGTATCAGAGCCAGGTTCTTGAGTGTGTAAACAGATCGCCGACTGTGAGGTAGTTTGCACCAGGACTGTGGGTAGGGTTTCAGCGCGCATCGCGAAAATGCCTCCACGAAGGGAACGTGGCGGAAGAGCTGGTGTTGTGACACCTGAGGTTAGAGAGCTGCAGAGACAAGTGCGAGCATTGCAAGAAGAGATTCGCAGAGGAATGAATCTTAATGTCAGAGACGAAAGCGAGGATGAAGCCGAAGAAGAATATCAAGAAGGAGAAATTGAAATTGTGAACCAGGAGGAAGAAAGACTTTTTCGGGCGATTTCCAAGATTGGGAAAAGACCTAAGATTGAGGTTCCTACATTTTCTGGAAATCTTAACCCAGAGGAATTGATCGACTGGATCAATGAATGTGAAGAATATTTTGAGTATGAAGATGTTGAGGATCCTGATAGGGTCAAATTTGCGAAGGCCAGACTGAAAGGTCATGCGAAGATATGGTGGCAAGAGATTCAGTTGGAGCGAAATAGAAGGGGAAAGGAGAAAATCACGAGATGGGATCGGATGGTGGATAAATTGAAGCGACAGTTCATTCCTGTTGATTATGAACTTGACCTACTGAAGAAAATGCAGAGTTTGAAGCAAGCAGGAAGATCTGTTCAAGAGTATACAGAGGAGTTCTATCGACTTCTCATCAGAACAGGCCATGCAGAAGCTGATAAGGAGAAAGTTGCCCGATACCTTAATGGGTTAAGGCCAAGCATTCAGGAGGAGCTGAATCTGGTTTGAATGAATAGTATTGAAGAAGCATACCAGTTTGCCCTAAAAGTAGAGGAAAAGCTGAACAAGAAGTTTGAGAGCAGACAAAACGGAAGAGGTCGTGGTGGACGATCTGGTGGACGGTCATATGGTGACCGAAATGAAGATCCGAAAAAGAAGGATGAGGCTAGTAGCAGTCAGAATCAGCGTGGAAATAATTCCAATCGCTTCCAGGATCAGAATAATAGAGATCAGAGGGGAAGAGGAAGAGGACAAGGATCTGGACGAGGAGGCTTCCGTGGAACATGTTTTCACTGTGGAGAAGAAGGTCATAGGGCATTTGAATGTCCTCAGCGCCAAGGCAGAACAGACAGAAGAAATGAAGGCCAGGCCAGAGTTGCACATGTAGATGAAGATGCCAGATCATCAAATTCTGAAGATGCTGAAAGAGGAGAAACGTTGATTAACAGAAGAGTCCTGTTGAGTGGTGAGAATGAACCTGAGCAAACGAGAAGCCTGTTTCGCACTAGATGCAAGTGTGAGGGTAAATGCTGTGATGTGATTATCGATAGTGGAAGCACTGACAATTTGGTGTCAGAAGAGATGGTGACAAAGTTGAAACTCAAGAGACAGAAACACCCACATCCATATCGGATTGCCTGGGTACAGGATGACCACAAGGTCATGGTCAATGAACAATGCCTAGTGAAGTTCAAGATTGGCGGGTACCAAGATGAGGTACTATGTGATATCATCTCTATGGATGCATGTCATATGTTATTGGGTAGACCGTGGTAGTTTGACAGATGTGCTGTACACGATGGTCGTGCGAATACCTATTCCCTGACAAAGGATGGAGTGCGACATAAGCTAAAGCCATTGAAAGAGACCGAAGAAAAGGTATGTGGTAATGCAAGGATAACTTTTGTTGATGGAAGAAATTTCCTAGATGGTATGAGGCATGAGCATGTATGTTTTGCTTTAATTCCAAAAGCTGGTAAAGAGGAAGTAGAAGATGTTCCTGTAGAAGTTGCAGATTTGTTGAATGAGTTTCAGGATATTGTATCCGATAACGTGCCTGATGGATTACCACCAGTCAGGAAGATCGGTCATCAGATGGACTTGATCCCAGGAGCGAGTTTGCCAAATAAGGCAGCACACAGAATGACACCTGCAGAAAGTGAGGAGTTGAACAGACAAGTGCATGAGTTGTTACAGAAAGGATTGATCCGTGAGAGTCTGAGTCCCTGTGCTGTACCAGCGGTATTAGCACCAAAGAAGAATGGAGAATGGAGGATGTGTACAGATTCTAGGGCAATAAACAAGATCACGATCAAGTACAGGTTTCCATTACCACGAATGGATGATATTATGGACTGTTTGAGTGGAGCTGTGTATTTTTCAAAGATAGATCTAAAAAGTGGATATCATCAGATTCAGATCAGAGAAGGAGATGAATGGAAGACTGCCTTCAAGACAAAGGAAGGACTGTATGAGTGGTTAGTCATGCCTTTTGGGCTAACCAATGCACCGAGCACTTTCATGCGGGTCATGAACGAGGTTCTGAAAGAATTTTTAGGCAAGTTTGTCATTGTTTACCTAGATGATATTTTGATTTTTAGCAAGACATTGGAGGAACATATGATGCATATTCGTATGGTGTTTGAGAAGTTGAGAGAAGAGAAATTGTTGATTAATTTGAAGAAGTGCAGTTTTGTGAAGAAAGAGTTAGTGTATTTGGGATTTGTAGTTTCAGCAGAAGGTCTAAAAATGGACCCAGAGAAGGTACAGGATATCCTTGAATGGCCTACTCCAAGGAGTGCTACTGAGGTAAGATCTTTTCATGGTTTGGCTAGCTTTTACAGAAAGTTTATCCGAAATTTTAGCAGTATTTGTGGACCCTTGACTGAAACAATGAGAGGGGATAGAAAAGAGTTTAAGTGGACTAATGGGGCAGAAAAGAGTTTTCAATTGTTGAAACAAAAAGTTACAGAACAACCTGTTTTAGCACTTCCAGATTTTAATAAGGTGTTTCAAGTAGATTGTGATGCTAGTGGTACTGCAATAGGAGCTGTTATGAGCCAAGAAGATAAACCTATTGCTTATTTCAGTGAGAAGTTAAATGATGCCAAGAGGAAGTATTCTGTTTATGATCAGGAATTTTATGCTATAGTTCAGGCATTAAAGAAGTGGAGACATTATCTGCTTCCTAAGGAGTTTGTTTTGTATACTGATCATCAAGCTTTGCAATATTTGAATAGTCAAGGAAAATTGAATCAAAGGCATTTGAAATGGGTTGAGTTTTTGCAGAGTTATACATTTATTTTGAAACACAGGAGTGGAAAGTCTAATAGGGTTGCAGATGCTCTTAGCAGAAGGCAACTATTGCTGACAGAAATGCAGATTGAAGTGGTTGGGTTCAAGGAACTCAAGAATTTGTATCCAGAGGATCCTGATTTTGGTGAAGCTTGGAAAGCTTGCACAGAACCTGTTACTCTAGACAGGACGAAATGGTTGGATTTCATCATCCAGGATGATATGCTATTCAGAGGGAGTCAGTTGTGCATTCCACGAAGTTCTATGAGGGAGAATCTCATCAAGGAGAAGCATAGCGGAGGATTGGCTGGACATTTTGGTCGTGATAAAACCCTTGGTTTGGTTAGTGAGAATTATTATTGGCCACAGTTGCAGCAAGATGTGAAGAAGTTTGTACAGAGTTGCAGAGTATGTCAGATGGCAAAAGGAGTGAAGCAGAATACAGGATTGTATCAGCCATTACCCGTACCAGAGAAGCCTTGGGAGGATATCAGCATGGACTTTGTTCTTGGTTTACCGAGGACACAGCGGGGACATGATTCAATTTTTGTGGTGGTTGACAGATTTTCAAAGATGGCACATTTCATTCCCTGCAAGAAGACTAATGATGCTGTTTATGTAGCAGAATTGTTTTTCAGAGAAGTGGTGAGACTTCATGGTTTGCCAAAGACCATAGTTTCAGATCGGGACACTAAGTTTGTTGGATATTTCTGGCGTACATTGTGGAAGAAGTTGAAGACAGATTTAAAGTTTAGTTCATCACATCATCCACAGATTGACGGACAGACAGAGGTGGTGAATAGGAGTTTGAGAAATTTGCTGAGATGTTTGGTTGGAGATAAGCCAACAGGATGGGATTTGATTTTACCACAGGCGGAATTTGCATACAATAGTTCTGTCAACAGGAGCACTGGTAAATCACCATTCCAGATTGTATATGGAAGTAGTCCAAGAAATGTATCTGAATTGAGGAAGATAGATAAAGGAGAAATAAGTAGTGCTGAAGCTGAAGATTTTGCAGAACACTTGAAGAACATCCATGAGGAGGTGAGGAAGCATATTACCAAGATGAACGCACAGTATAAGGCTAAGGCAGATGAGAAAAGGAGGCATAAGGAATTTCAGGTTGGTGATGAAGTCATGGTTCATTTGCGGAAGGAGCGGTTTCCAGTTGGTACATATAACAAGCTGAAAATGAAGAAGTTTGGACCATGCAGGATATTGAAGAAACATGATTCAGGAAACGTATATGAGGTAGAATTGCCTACTGAGCTAAATATTTCACCAGTGTTTAACATTTCAGATCTGACAGAGTATCATGAAGGAGGTGTTGAAGATGAGATCACAGCAGCACAGTGGAGTATTCCAGCAACTAGTTCAGATATCAAGGAGATTGAAGACATACTGGACAGTCGTGTTGGCAGAAGCACAAGGAATAGGACATATGAAGAATATCTGGTCAAGTGGAAAGGACGGCCTGTTGAAGATTCATCATGGCTAACAAAGGAGGAGGTTAACCGTCTTGGTTTTCCTCTACACACCTGAGTCGTGACAGGGTCACTTCTCAAATTACCCCGGGTGTCTGATGCAGGAGCATCCTGGGTGTAAGAGCAATCTTGCATCACCCAAAAATATTTATGTTTTTGTATTCAATAAGGGCTATTTTGTGCAGAGCTGCTATTTATGGAAAGTTACTATTTTGGGTAATTTTTGTATGTGCTCAGAATGATCTAATTTCTTTCTTGGAGGTTGATTTTGGTCATATAAGTCTGCCAGTAAAGTTTCATTGCCAGATCAAGTGTATATTGGAAGATATTGAAGATTTTCGGTATTGGCAGCAGGGTACAGAAACTTTGAACTCAGTTTTGAAGGCTTTAGAGGCCCCGAATGAGGTTGAAAATTTGGGTGACGGGCGCTTGCGCAGGTCAAGTCTGTAGAGCGCTTTGTGGCGTTTCCGAAATGGGGTTATAATAGCCGATCGGGTCAACTGGTGATGACTTATGGTCTTCGGAAGTTGGGCCACCTGAAATGGCGAAAAATAATTTTCTTCAAAATTTCTGTTCGGGTTTCAAACGTTATCTTGAGCCGACTATGATGTAATGAAATGTAAAATAAATTAATTCTAAGTTTGGTCGGCCTTATTGGCTAAAATTCTGGAACCTTCCCAGGCGGTGAAAAATTGCCTATATAAGGAAGGCTGTATTATTGTCTTAGGCAGTTCAGAATAGTTCTGGGTAGTAGATCTGGGTATTGATTCGAGGCTTTGTCCTACAGAATATTGTAAGGGAATGCCCATGTGGCTTTGCATATTGTAATTCTGAAAGTTTGTAATTCCACATTTGTGGAGATAATAAGAAGCCAATTTTCTGTTCTTGCATATTGTTGTTGTTTCTCTATTTTTGTTATGTGTTTGTGGTATTAAGGGGAGCACCCTTCATCACCTTGGGTTGTCCCCTTTTATTAACTTTTGTTTTAAATTCAGTGAGGGTTTCTTAGAGACCTAGTTAGGGTTTCATTTAGCCTAATGCAGTTTGACAAACAAGGGATGTTGGCAAGCCAGCGCCTGTCATGATACCTCTTTTGGGTTAATATGTGATGGTTGTTGTGTTATGTTTCGTGTTGAGTGTTCCTTAGTGTGTAACCTTGTTGATTATTTGTGCTTTTAAAAAAAATTATTGTGTGTTTTGCCCTAAATTTTGGGCATGACACCTTGGAAATTTCTCTATTAATATAGTAGGAGACTTTCTTCTCCTTTTTCCTTAGTTAAGCACTAATTATCAATTTAAAAATTTCAACGCTTACACTATTTTTAATGGTTTATTATAAAAAAAATCACCCTATTTTTAGGTGCTATTTTTAAATTTCTCAAACTCAAAATTTTTAGGGAAAATTTTTAAATTTTCTATATCCACCCATATTAATATCTTTCCGTAAAATTATCTAACATATAAGTAAACATTGACAATCGAATTTTGTATTTGAATTACAAAAATAATGTCATAAAAAATTCCATCCACTCTAAAATATTTTTCTCACATATACACAAATTAAAAAAAATGCTTAAGATGTAATGCTTCTCTATAATAGATTTCACAACATATTTTTATAGAATTTTTAAGGAACCATTTCTTAAAATAAATATTAAACTAAAAGTAATGTTCTTTTATTCTTATTATATAAACACAATTTTAAAAAATTAACATGTAAAATAATGAGTAATGATTAGTTAGAAATAAATTGTCATGACCATAAGATAAAATTTATTTTTTTACAAAACTACAAATATACTAGATAGCAAATCAAAACCACACCTAAAATTTCGAACTCCATTAAGCAATCTATAGCATATATTTTAAAATACAAAAACATCACTTTAATGGAAGCACCATGCTCTTTGACAATGAAGTTGAGACAACCATGCAAAATGGTTTTCAAACAAAAGGAATCTATAATGTATTTTCCAAGGAACAATTTTTCAAAGTATATGTCGACTTAAAGATTTTATTGTATGCTTATTATATACGGTGTAAGGTTGTTTTTAAAGAGAACATGAATATAACAAAATCTTATAATTACTTGAATGTATGCCTCACATATAATATACATAAAAAAAGAAATTTGATAAGATTCACAAGGGTATATAGGTAATGTGCTAGAGGAGAAAAAAATATTACTTTGACGAGTTCAACCCCACCTCACATGTGATTATCAACAAAAGATTAGATAACAATCAATATTCAATGGGGACCCAAGATTATTATTGTTCAATTAAGAACCAACTCTCATCAACTCCGCTATGAATGTGGTGGAAAAAACCTTTTAAAAATGTGAAAAATAGTATGTATTTGTTATAATATCGGGACAATGGAATTAAAAAAAAGCCCTCATTATAGTGTGATACCTTCGTAGACATCATATTTAAGTAAGCCAACATAATGAAATTTGTTTATTGGCACAATTTATTAAACATGAACACTAATGAGAAGATGGGAATGCTTAGCATCTCCTAGAATAGGAGATTGATTAAATGTAGAAGATCAAAATGACAATGTTGGTTGTCCCATAGGCTATTTTGTAGCCTTATGTGTTGTTTCCTTTAACTCTATATCATCCTATTAATAGATCACAGAGTGTGATCTAAAGTGTTGATTCAAAAATTTGCACACAATTTAAACCAGAAGCAACATTATCTACAATATGTATTGTTGAAATCTCTTCTTGATAATTAAAAAGATCTATCTATCTATGTACACAATTTGAAAAAATTAACAAATAATATGATGAATAAGGACTAATTAGAAAGAAATTAAAATGACTATAAGATATAGTTGGAAGTTTAAAGAAACATATCAATATTAATTACACTCTACAATGGAAGCATTATAGGAGCACATCACATCACATCAATAAAAGCAAAAGGCCAATAGTAAAACACCACCATCTTTCTATTCAAAAGGTTTAATTTCATATTAAATTTCTAAAATCAAAAACGTGTTTTCGTCTAAAAGATCTAATTATATCATATTAGACTTGAATTGATTTTAATGAATACAACTTTCTACTTTTTAATTAAAAAAAAAAATTCCTTCGCTTTTAAAACAAAACAAAAAAAAACTACCATATATACTCCCTACCTACAAGAATATCTACATTATATTTAACACTACCTATCAAAATCACACCTATTTAAAAATCTTTACCCTATAATTTATAAATACATGAACATATAAACATCACATTAATGAAAGCACCAAATCAATCAAAATCAAGGGGAATGTACTACCATGTTCAATGGCAATGTAGTTTGAGACAACCATGCAAGATAGTGTAAACAGAAATTTGTTTCTATCATTACCTAACCCTTAAATTGTTCAAAACAAATATATTTATTTCTAGACATTTTGTAGTTGAAAATAAATGTATTCCCATACATTTTGTAGTCGAATAAAACCTCTTACAGCTAACGCATTGAAAGGGATATAAAACATTGTGACCAATGAAATAAATTTCCCAGCAGTTGCCGTGAATAAATAACCAACATAGATCTGACTGTGGGGACCGTCTGACGGGAATTTCAACAGAGAAAAAAAACAATCCTCAGCGTGGGACCCGCACGAACTGTAAGGAACTCGATGGAGCCACGTGGCGGAAGATATGTGGTTCTTTGGCTGCCACGCGGCTTGAAGCCATGGGATGGAGTTTTGTGTGCAACGTGGGTGTAGTTGGATAACGTTTTTTCCCGACAGGGTTGGTCAATGACTGATATTTGACTGGCATATGCGGGACAGGTGAAACAACTTGATCTCGGAGATATGGGGACCTAAAATTTTGGATAATATTTCACAAATTTTACATTTATTGCTTTACAAGTAGCTTTATTTGTTTTGTTTTCATATTTATATGTAGTGAATTAAATGTGGGTAAGCATATGATCATTTTTTTTATTTTTATCGATTATGTTCAATCAATTGAATTACATTCTTTTGGCATTTTATGTCACTCGTGTGTCTGATTATGTTCAATCAATTGAATTACACTCTTTTGGCATTTTATGTCACTCGTGTGTCTGACTTGACAACAATGAGTCTGGTGGATGAGTTTCACGATCATGTAACATCATCCTCATCAATTGCGCTTAACAATTGAGGTACAACTCTTTGGTATTTTAAAGTATTGGTAAACACTGAAAGATTATAATAATATACTTAGGATTGATATAAAGTCTTTATGGGTGAATTTTCTTATCACATATTCTCATCCTCGTCAATTATGCTTAACAATTGAGGTACAACTCTTTGGTATTTTAAAGTATTGGTAAACACTGAAAGATTATAATAATATACTTAGGATTGATATAAAGTCTTTATGGGTGAATTTTCTTATCACATATTCTCATCCTCGTCAATTATGATCAACCAATTGAACGACGAACCTTTGACATTTTAAGTCACTCATGTGTCCAACTTGGGTCGACTATTATTATAATATACTTAGGACTGAAAGATTATTATAATATACTTAGGATTGATATAAAGTCTTTATGGATGAATTTTCTTATCACATATTCTCATCCTCGTCAATTATGATCAACCAATTGAACTACGAACCTTTGACATTTTAAGTCACTCATGTGTCCAACTTGGGTCGAATGCATGTCTGAGGGTTTGGACCTTGGTGGATGTCTTTTCTATCACAACCATGATCCTCACTATTTGTGTGCAACCATTTGTGCTTAAACAATTGAACTGCAACCCTTTTGGCATTTTGAGTTATTGGTAAATAGTGAAAAAAAAACTATAATATATTTAGAATCAATATAAATCAATAAGTAGGAGATATTTTTTGCAGTAAGTCAAATTATGATATTGCTATCAATTGTAGTTTTGTAAATGGGCTCACAAGGTTAAGCAAATGGGATAACTAGCTAAGTGGGCTTAAATTTGGAAGGAAGATCCATGGTTAAGCATTCTTGAGAAGGAGTAGTACTAGGATGGATGAGCCCCTAGAAAGGCCCTTTATAAACATCACCTAGATATAATGATGCTATGTGTATCATTCATTCTCATGAGAGATGAGCTCTTGTGAACCACTACTCATAAAATATGAGCTCTTGTGAACCAAGTTACTCATGAAACATGGGTCAATGAGTTTGACTCAAAGTGAGTGCTAAGTGTACCATTCATTCTCATGAGAGATGGGTTCTTGCAAACCGCTACTTGTGAAACATGGGTCAATGAGTTTGACTCAAAAGCTACACAATTCAAATCTTGGTAGCAATTTCAAAATTAATATAAATTGCTAATACTTTTATATTTGATGAAGGGTTAAATCAGATGAATTGTTTATCTATATCTAAGTAACATAATCATAATTTTATTATTTTCCATGTGTAACGATCTTTTCATTGAGGAATCAAACTAAATACCTTCTAGGTGCTTACTACATAGCATAGTCATTACACTATTTTTTTAGTTTTTCTCTACAATTCATGCACTCAATATTCGTGTCCATCACTCTAATCTTATGAGTGTATATACAAATATTGGTAAATATTGAAAAGGACTATAATCTATTCAATATCAATATAAATTGATGAGTAGGAGATAGTTTTCGTAGCAAGTCAAATTATGTTATTCCTATTAGGATTCAACTATGTAGTTTTCTAAATGCATCTTGGGTCCTTGGCAATCTTGCATCATCTAAAACCATGTTGTTTACTGGTGGACCTTTGTTGTTAGATTTGTATTTGTTATGTTCGTAGTCACTGGTTGGGTGATTGTTTCTTCAGTTGAGTTCTTTAGATCTTTGGTGTTCGTAGTCGTGATATGATGTTCATAGGATTATTTGGAGGCAGTTCTTGTGATTGCAACTCATTTGGAGTTTTTGCGCGAGTTATGATGGATTATGTCACTGAGACTGAGAGACAGTTTCTTGTTCTAGATAATTTTCTAAGATTTTGTGATCAGTTGATATGTGTGGATCTTGGACAGGTGCGGTGGAAAGAGTGTGTTCCTTGGTGTTCGAGGATGGTGTTTTTGTGATCGCACTTCTTAAAGTGTTGTTGTTTGGGAGATCTGGCATGATCTTTGATGACTGGTTCTCCATGTTGAAGAAAGTAGCAGAGATTGCCATGCGATTGGTGATCATTATGTTTCATTGTATGCGGTCATGGATAGTTTTGTTTGGAACTTGTGTGGACCTATATCTTGGATCACACATCTTTATATTCCTTTTTTGATTGGTGTTTCACATTTTGGGTCTGGTTCTATTTTATGTACTTGTTCTAATGGTTAGGATGGCAAGAATTGGTTTGCAATGAAGAATCTCGAGTTGTGGTTGTGCTTGGTGCATGGTTCGATGTTCTTATGTTCGTAGCTAACTTCCTTGTCTTAGCGCATGTTATTTTGTAATCATTTGTGGGTGTTCTTATGGATTTGGGTCCTAACCTATATGTTTGTAAACCATTTGGAGATTGTGATTGGATAAGTCGACTTGTGGTCCTATGGATCACGATCTTGTATTTAAGTGAGGGAATAGTTCTTGTTTAGGGGGGTAAGTATAAGTTGAAGAGGGGTAGCTAGAAAGGTCGAGATATGGACCTGAGCTTGACTTCTTTGTAATGGTTGTAACCGAGAAGGCCTTATAGACTAGCATGCTTGGTGTAATTGGATGTTTTCCTGATAATAAATGAGTTGTTATTTGGTTGCATCTTGCAAAGTTATTTGTGTTTTCTATTGTGTTGGCTCTTGCTGCATGATTAGACATCTCCTATGGGGATTCTTTGGTCTTGACTACATCAAGTGGTATTAGAGCATGGTTTGATCTTGTGGTGGTATGAATCCTTGTGTCTAAGCTTGTCAAGTTGCAGATTTGTTGTTTGTGGGGTGGTAGAACTAAGGATCTGACCTGCATCATCAAATAACTTACACAACACTACTACATTTGGGGCCAAATTTTGACAGAAGTTTCTGACAGGTAACTTTTTATTACGAATTTGGTATTTTTTTTTTGTAATAGGCCCCAATGATGTCAGTATTTCGATGGGTGTTTAATTGACCATCAGAATTCTGACAGATTCAGAGTATAGATAAAAAAAAAAAGTGAAACGGCCTCATCATTTTTATTTCGATTGGATAGAGGAAGCGGGAGAAAAGGAGAGAAAGCTGAGCATGGGAGAAGGTATGTGATTTCTTCATCTTTCAAGCCTCTGGCATCATATTCGAATGCATTTCATTTTATTTGATCATGAATGCTCTCTGAAATGACCGCATTCTACTGGTGTTGTGTCGTAGCCAATGCTTTATCTCTATTATTTGATGTTATTGGTGCTTGTGCTCAAGGATATTGATTCATTGTATTCAAATGTGTGGATTCACGTTTGTTGACATTACTAGCATATATGTTTAATGACACCATTGTAAATTCCTGTCACTGAAATGACCGCATTCTATTGGTGTCGTGCCCTAGCCCGTGCTTTAACTCCATTATTTGATGTTATTGGTGCTTGTGCTCAAGGATATCCATTTTTTTGAAATGTTGACTGTGGTTATCAAATGGACAGCCTGTGAGCTTCTAGCTAGGTACCATTTGTATTGATAGCTTAGGGCATCAAATGTATTGTATCATTGATAGTTGATACTTTGTTAAAAGGAAATAGGGCAAAAAACAATTTTTATTTAGTTTCTCTTATTTGATCCCTAAGTGGCTTACAACCCTAGAGAAGTATATGCAGATTTACAGATGCAGTTGCAGGATACATAGCAGCCGATAATTCACAATAAATCCATGCATCCAATTTGAATATCAATTAATACAAAGAACTAGGGTCCTCCAATGGCCCAATCATCCAGACCTTGACTGTCCCCTCAACCAGTGACCCTTCAAAACCGGGTTATCATGCAATCAGTGAGTGATCCTTCATTCTCCTGGTGAGCTTCTAGGTAGGCACCATTTGTATATTTGATAGCTTAGGGCATCAAATGTATATTGTATCATTAATAGTTGAGAATTTGTTAAAAGGAAATAGGACAAAGAATGATTTTGATTTAGTCTCTGTATTTTGATCCCTAAGTGGCTTACAACCCTAGAGAAGTATATGGAGATTTACGGATGTAGTTGTAGGATACATAGCAGTCGATAATTAACAAGAAATCCATGCATCCAATTTGAATAGCAATTACTACAAAGAAATAGGGTCCTCCAATGGTGCAATCATCTAGACCTTGACTGTCCCCTCAACCAGTAACCCTTCAAAACTGGGTTATCAAGCAATTAGTGAGTGATCCTTCATTCTCCCGGTCTGCCCTGCATCCAAACATATTGAAAATACACAATACAATGATAACAAGTCTTTCACAATCCCCCTTCCCTCAAGGAACACTATCAACCATCCCTTCCACATAGCATTTCACTATTTTATGAGTGGATTGTGTAGGAACAGTTAACATTAAACAAGGAGCAAACTCCTCAACACATCTTGGAAACCATTGAATTCAATAATAAATGAAACCTAACACCAACAATATTCCTTCCATAGTTGTAGGATACATAACAGTCAATAATTCACAAGAAATCCATGCATAAAATTTTCATAAGGATATCCTACTAATCAATAGGAATTTTCTTGAGATGACCAATGATTATGCATTTTGATGGTAGTGTGCTAGTTCAAAAGGATAATATAAATCTGAAACAATTTTTTCTGGTTTTCTCAAACTATAAATGTGGTTAAAGGGAAAATATTATGTGGAAAACCCACAAACCAAGCTAGAAAATGATTGTACATCAAATTATTCCTATATTCATTCAAGTATTGCTATGCTTCAGCTACCTGACCTTTGAGCTTCATCTAGAGGAATGTGTAGCTTTAAGATAGAGTTACTTCTTGGGCCTTACAATAGGGTGGAATATGATCAAGATTTGTTTAGGTTGTATCTTTGTTAGTCCCATTGTTAGGTTCTTATAGTTCATGGTTTGAATCTATTATGGTTGTGTAAGGGATTTGTAGATGCTTTTTCTAACATAATTATTGGACATCATGATTGGAACAACTGGTTGTTGGCTATTGTACACATGAATCATATTTGTCAATGGTTCTTTGTGTTCAAGAATTCGTTGATCAATCTTTGAGATTTATTGTCCCAGCTTTAAAAGAGTGATAAAAGATATAGTGAGTGCTATCTTTTCCAAATGTTTTGTGGGTGCCATTATCTTCTAGGAGTAATTGCTGGAACCAAAATATGTTCTTTGCCTCTAGTAAATATTGTAGACACAACCATCTTCTTGGTGAAGGGTTTCTTCCATCCCCATGAGGCACTATTGCATGGTTTCCATTCCCTTGTAGTATACTGAACCTAATTTAATACAAGTGTGCACTATTTTGGGTTCCATAATTTATGGCCCCTACACTATGGTTGTTAGCCTAATTAAGACAAGCCTACCTTTGCATATAATAAGAGGCCAACATGAAACAAACATCCAGAGGTTAGGGGGTTGTTCCCTGTCCATAATTTATTATTTAAGTGCTAAGTGATGATGGGTATATCATGTAATTCATACCTAGTGTGTCTCTTTCTTTCTCTCCACATTTCACATTAGGAGTATATGTTATAAAATACTAATGAAATCAACTATAGGTCAAATCTAATCAAAATTGCAATATAAATATTAAAATAGATCTTGAAGAAATATGGGAACTATTTTTGACAGATATTGTACAAACGAAGAGAATACTCCAAAGAGGAAATGCTTCAATGTGGAACAATTGAAGGACAATATTTTACTTTTATATGCACATCTGCAATGTTTTTGATATATTTATGAGATAACAAAACCATAGAAAGAATAGCATATATAAGAAAGTAAAGAATAATGATCATACTTTGACATATTGTGGAAAATTAAAGGAAAGAATGCTTGGTGGGGTTATCATGCAATCAGTGAGTGATCCTTCATTCCCCTCTTCTAGTGACCCTTCAAAATTGGGTTTTTATTTAGTTTCTCTATTTTGATCCCTAAGTGGCTTACAACCCTAGAGAAGTATATGCAAATTTACGGATGCAGTTGCAGGATACATAGCAGCCAATAATTCACAATAAATCCATGCATCCAATTTGAATAGCAATTAATACAAAGAACTAGGGTCCTCCAATGGCCCAATCATCTGAACCTTGACTGTCCCCTCAACCAGTGACCCTCCAAAACCAGGTTATCATGCAATCAGCGAGTGATCCTTCATTCTCTTGGTGAGCTTCTAGGTAGGCGCCATTTGTATATTTGATAGCTTAGGGCATCAAATGTATATTGTATCATTGATAGTTGAGACTTTGTTAAAAGGAAATAGGACAAAGAATGATTTTGATTTAGTTTCTCTATTTTGATCTCTAAGTGGCTTAGAACCGTAGAGAAGTATATGCAGATTTACAGATGCAGTTGCAGGATACATAGCAGCTGATAATTCACAAAAAATCCATGCATCCAATTTGAATAGAAATTAATAAAAAGAAATAGGGTCCTCCAATGGCCCAATCATCAGGACCTTGACTATCCCCTCAACTAGTGACCCTTCAAAACTGGGTTATCATGCAATCGGTGAGTGATCCTTCATTCTCCCGGTCTGCCCTACATCCAAACATATTAGAAATACACAATACAATGATAACAAGTCTTTCAAAATCCCCCTTCCCTCAAGGAACACTATCAACCATCCCTTCCACATAGCATTTCACTATTGTATGAGTGGATTGTGCAGGAACAGTTAACATTAAACAAGGAGCAAACTCCTCAACACATCTTGGAAACCATTGAATTCAATAATAAATGAAACCTAACACCAACACTATTCATTCCATTCACTTCTACCAAGAATAAAGCATTTAATCCATTCAACATTACATATAATCATTAGACAGTTACATTTCCTGACTGTGTAGAGGAACAGTCATGACCAAAATGATCAAAACTACTTTCACCCTTGCACAAGCTATTCCTCACTCTTAATGAGTTATAAACATGCCATTGTTTCAGTTTTTCTTGTGAGTTATGATAATTTTTGTAAACATGTCATTGGTTCAGTTTAGTGTATTCATTTTTGTCAGACAAATCTTCATTGTCTTCTTTATATAGTAGCATGTATTAATTGGTTGACAAATAAAGAAGCATTTAGACAATCGGAAGATTTGGCTGATTAAGAGTGAGGCCTTCTTTAGAATCTCATATAAATTTGGCCGATTAAGATGAGAAGAAAAACATAATTCATTAGTTAAATTTTTCAATTTCATGTATTTTTTCTCTTATTTATTAGGTGCATGAGTTGAAGGTTGAATGTAAGAGTCTTATAATGTTGTGTTACCTTAAATCTTGAGTTTTTGATACTCCTATGATGATCTTTCTCAACAAGTATTTTATTCTATTGTTGTTTTTTGAATAACATATTGGGCAAATACAAAATTATGTACTTCTATAGGATAGTTAACACAAAATTGAAGCACCAAACAAGACTTGATCAAGTTGCAGGTGGAACGTGCACTCAAATAGTAAGTAATGTAGAATAAAAAAATAAGTAATCTATCGTGTCTACATTTTGTTATTTTCTGAGATTACATCCATGTTCTATATTCATAGAATGGTTCAAAATTGAAATTTACAATTCAATAAAAGTACTGACGGGTGTTGTTCCTTGCACCCTCAATCAACAACTTGCCTCCATTTTATTTTGATTTACAAACTACTATATTATTTGAATATCTTTCTTTCTTGCCACAATAGGAAATAGTTTGAGGTGGAAGACTACAATAATATAAGTGTTTCAATTTGGTATACTATACTACAACATCATTTCATAACTAAGTTTTCAATTTCTATATATAATTAGGTTATAGATAATCTAAGTGAAGAAGCATCATGTTAGACAATCCAAGTGAAGAAGGTAATGGGGATGCAATCAATAGATTGTGGTCGAACTTGAAAAGAAAAGGTGATGGAAAATGTTATTGTCCTTGCAATAATTGTAAGGGCTTAAACATTAGAAGATTGCTAATCAAAACAACTAAGAGACATTGTAGGGATAATGGTCACATTGAAGGAGGCTTTGATTATCATGAATTGGTAAGTTTTTCATTATATTTATTTAACAATTAATATATATATGAAATACACCTGATGATGAGATCATTATCATGGTTTATTTGTGTTCATTTTAATATAGGTCGACCTCCCTAGGGGAGTACATGATATGGACCATGGAGGTGCGAATATTGAGAATATGGCTTTGGAAGTGGAGGATCATGGAGGTGCAAATATTGAAGCTGAAGATTATGATCCCATGAAAGATGACAATGATGCACCAAATGATGGTACTAATACATTGATCTATGACATATTTGGTATTGGCACAACTGATGATGATGATCAAGATGATGTTGATGTCATCCATGATATACCTCTACTTGAGAAGGTAGCCACACCCCTTTACAAAGGCTCCCAAACAACTCTTCTCTCTGTTGTATTGTTGTTGTTGAACTTGAAGGTTATGAATGGTTTATCCAACACATCAATGTCACATATGCTACGGTATGTCATATATGTCATTATAGTAATTAAATGGTGAAACATGTACCATAAATATTGTTAATATTAACAACATATTTTTTTTTCTATAGATTGATAGGTGAGTTCTTGTTACCACCATTGAATATTCTCCCTCGCTCATACCGAGAATTATGTGCCACTATGAAAGATATTGGAATAGAGTATCAAGCAATAGATGCTTGTCCCAATGATCATATTATTTATCATAAAGAACATGAATTTGCAATAGAATGCCCTAAATGTCATACGAGTAGATATCGAATAGATCAAATAACAAAAAAGGTGCCTCACAAAGTTCTTCGTTACATCCCTATTATACCATGTTTGCAAAGATTATTTAAGTGTAATAGCTTGGCACAATTTATGGATTACCATGCACACAATAGGAGTCAAGATGACATTATTCAAATGCCTGCATATGGTTCTATATTTAAGGACATAGAGGAAAAGTGGCCACACTTTATCAAAGAACCTCAAAATCTCAAGCTTTCAATGGCAGCGAACGGTGTCAATCCATTTGGAGAGCTAAGATCTATTTGCACTGTTTGGCCTATTTTTGTCATCAACAATAACATTCCTCCATGGATGTCAATAAAGAGGGAGCACATTATGTTGGCAATGATTGTTCTAGGTATTTGATCATTTAATAGTTATCTGCATGTAATTATAAATCTTGTAGTAAAATGGTCACAATAATTATGTAATGTTGTTCATTCAACTAGGTAAATACCAAGTTAAAGATATGAATGTTTATATTGAGCCTCTTATCAATGAGTTGGTGGAGTTATGGAAAGGTGTCACTGTGTATGACATCTCTAGACCAATAGGAGATAGACAATTTCAATTCCATGCAATGCTTGTATGGACAATACATGATGCCCCAGGGCTAACACATTTTTTTGGTATGTTATGGTGAATTCAAGTTGCACATGATAATTCTAAAAATAAAAATTAACATATTTAATCCAATTGTATCATTACCTTGTAGGTCTTCAAACAAAGGGAAAATTTGCATGTCCAATTTGTGGTCCAAAGATGAAATCTCGTTATTCAAAAAGTTTAGGAAAGCAGGTGTTTGATGAGTATAGGTACTTTCTCCACAAAAATCATAACTATCAAATTATTGAAAAACATCTTTTCAATGGGAAAGAAGAGACTGCATCTAAGCCACGGAGAATGACACCTCACTTATGGAAGTTGGAATATAATAGAATTAATCGTCAAGGTACTACCATTCTACCTAATGGTTTATGTTTGGAATTTGTATATTTTTATTGTGTTTTGTTTTCTGATTATGTGATTGATGATCATGAATGTCATCAAGGCAACACTACTGAGTACCTTCCAAAGGGACTAAAGAGTTATCCTAGACAATTTAGTAGGTTGTCCTACTATGAGCAGCTGCTTGATGTGTATTTGTTTGATACTATGCATATTGGAAAGAATGTAATGGAGACATTGTGGAAGATATTGGATGGAAGGCGTGACAAAGAAAAAATTGTCAAAATTTGTAGCGACATTCATGAATCCAATCATGCAATGAAAAATTTCATTGAATCAAATAGAAATGGAGAACGGATTAATACAAGTGCCCTTCCTTGGTTATTAACAGAACAACAAGGTGATGCCATAAAAGAAGTCATATGAAAAATTTGATTTCCCACAGGATTTGTTGCAAACATAAGCAGTACCATATCAAAGAAAGGTGAATTTAGGGCAGGGTTGAAAATGCATGATTGGCATACTTTCATCAAGGTAAGTCATGTTCTTTTGTATTTACAATATATTTGTAAACTGCATGTACTTCTCATTGTATTATATGAGAAGAGAATGACATGATTATTTTTATAATTGTTGCAGTACGTGCTACCCCTATCTCTCCCAGAGAACTTCGACAATAACATCAAACAAGTGATATATGATCTTGGAAACTACATGAGGTAAGCAATGATATTTGTTCAATTTTTTGTATATATATATATTGTAAAGTCTCATGTTTATATATTTTTGTGTCTTGAATGTCTTGTAGGTGGTTGTCATTTAAAGAAATCCATAGAGTAGATATAAAATACTGGAAGAGAAGAATTCCTCTTCTAATGTGTGAAATGCAAAAGTTTCTACGTTCAACCTTTTTCAATGCACAAGAACACTACCTCATACACCAAGTTGAGGAGATTGAAATGTGTGGACCCGTACACACTCGGTCAATGTGGATGGTTGAGAGGCACTTGAAATTTTTGAAGACTTTGGCTCGACAAAGAGCATGTCTTGAGGGTTCTATGGTGGAGGGATATATGGTATACTAGACTATGGTGTATGTTACTGAATATCTTCCTAAGCTTGCAGCAAAGATCCATATAGATCGCATTTGAGATCTTGACACCATTAGAAAATTTGAAGGGGAGTGCTTGGTGGGGGAAGGCAGAATGAGGAAAGTGAGAGGTAATAAATTATAAGATGTTATTGTAGCTATTAATTAATTCTTAATTTTCAAAATTAATTGGTTGTAAGTCGTCTATTTATTTTTTGTACAGCTGCTCGAGAGTGGGATGCAATACATTTGTCTATTGAAAACAATCAAGATTGGATGATGAAATAGATTGAACGATGTCATCATGTAGGTCGCACATTAACATGGGAAGCTGTGTCTTCATTGGTTAATGAAGCTCATTGTAATGGAGATCCAAATGTTACCCAAAAGGAAATAGATTTAGCACATGGTTTAAAAGATTTCTAGGTACATATAAATTTGTTAATCACTCGTACGTTTATGAACTCTCGATGTATTAATTTATACATGTTTTACATATTTTTGTAGGTCAAACACCATAAGGCTATGTTTTACAATGGTCATAAATTTCACATCAAAAAGTTGGATGACACAAAGAAAACTTGTGATTCTAGGATAAGTGCAATCTTTCAGGTGACTAATATTTCATCTAGAAATGACTTACATCCTCGAGAGTCTGAAAATCAATACTATGACTTTTTGGATTATATACTTGAGTGTGACTTTAATTCCTTCAAATTAGTTCTCTTCATTGTTAGATGGTATAGGCTACAACTTAATCAAAATGATCCTGATAGAACTATTATTGAACATGACAATGAATTTCCAATGATTAATACAAGGTGGTTTGAGCCAGTTGGGGATGAACCCTATGTTCTTCCAAGCCAATGTGAGCAGGTATTTTACTCAGAGGTTCTGCATAAATTGGGTTGGTTGTTTGTTGTTAGACATGATCCAAGAGGAAGGCCGATGAGGTATAATGTGATAGAAGAAGATTGCGAACAACTAGAAGATGATGTAGATGATGATCACAAACAATAGTTAGTCGATGATGTTCCTGACGCAACTTTTCTTGAAGAAGAAGAAGAAGAAGATGATGATGATGCTACTAATGATGCTACTTATGATGATGATGATGATGATGTTGCTGCTGCTGATGATGATGATGATGATGATGATGATGATGATGATGATGATGATGATGATGATGATGATGATGATGCTGATGTCGATGATGACGACGATGATGAAGAGGAAGATAATGATGGTGGTGGTGATGATGTCGACATCAACGATGATCATGGTGATTAGTTGGATGAAGAAGAAGATGAATGACATGAATGAAATGTACAGTTACATGATCATTGCTTAATCTATTTAATATTGATTTCTTGATAGAAATGTGTAGTTATGCAATCAATGCTTAATCTAATTAATTCATGATGTACTTACTATGGGATGCTTATGGTTTTTAATGTACTTAATATGTGGTTTTGAGTATATGTATCATGAGTTTTTTAGCTAACATTAGATAATTGAATTACATATGTAGGTACCCAAACTCCTTTCATGAGCATCCCACACAGTCTCATGGATTGACAAATTGACCTCGATGTTGATGATGTGACTAGATCAGGTAAAGAGCTATACGATTATGGCCTGTAAAGTACTGAAATACTTTAAAATGTTTAAAATATTTTTACTTATAATAAAATGTTTTTAATTTAACCCTTTTATATGTTATTACAGATGAGCCCCCTCTGCATCAACAAAGAACTAGGCATGCATTGAGATCTAATGAGAGGGTAGATGATGATGATGATGATATCGATACTCATCTTACAATTATATCTTAAAAACTAGAAATCAAAAGAAAAAAAAGAAATGATTGTCATCTATGCACCTTAATTGATAATGACTGATTTTTATATGCCAATGAATTTAATTATGTGGTAGTGAATGTTCATAAATTTTATAATGTGTTAATGAATGTTATCATGTGATAATTAATGAATGTCACATTTTATTAATGTGTGAATGAATGTTATCATGTGATAATTAATGAATGTTACATTTTATTAATGGATCAAATAATGAATGAATGTTAGATGTTAATGGGGAATTTAGAGTGATGTTAGGGGGGGGGGGGGTGGGGCCAAATGATCTTCCACCTTCACATGGTTGGCCCTGTTTAGTATAGAATATAAAACTATTCTCGAAACAAAGTGAAGCTCAATAAGTTTGTTCCTTATATAGGGTCTCAAGTGTAGCTTTTATCCCACTCTCAACATTGCAAGGCTTCAAGTGGTGTTTTGATATTGGTTTCTCCATCTCCCACCAACATCTTGTCTTTCTCCTAAGAACTCTCACCGAGCTATGATACATGGATGAGTAGAAGATGTTCCTTACATGCTACACATATATAATATGGTAGATCTAGGGAACAAATATACTACAACATAGAATGAGTCAACTTGAATCTATAGTTTCTTCATTCACAATGAAAATTCAAATTACAAGCCATATTTTAGATTTAATATTCTTATTTATCTTCATCACGATCATAGCCATCACGGTCAGCATTTGGTTCAACTTCATTTGAACCACACTTCATGTTGGATTATAACATTTGACACTTACACCATGAAGAAGACAAATGATTAAGTAGAAAGAGAGGACCAACTGAACCATCTTGTGGTCAGTCTATATCACATTGAGAAACAATGTCAAGACTCGAAAATCAAAACAATCAAAAGTTTCTTCAAGACCATGAATGATCAACAACATTCCATTAGAAAACAAAATAGTAATCTATATTATCATTAAGCCATAAAATATGTTTTTAAAGTTTAGAAGCATATCACAAGAACTTTCAAGAAACATAGTACTATCCAAGGACCAAAATGAATACCCTCCAAATGATTATGATTATGTTGATGTTGATGTCTATAATTTATGTCTAATGGTTATGATGATGTTGATGTTGATGTCTATAATTTATTTCACTTACTGATGCTTGCCTAGATTGAATTTTGAATTGCCAGGCTGGAGAACGCTTTCAAAGTTTAGGGTCTGTTCTACATGATACTCTTAGTTACAGCTCAAATGCAACTCAACATATTTTTGATGTTGGACAACCCACTGCAGAAACTCATCTGCAAGTGAAATTTAATGTTGTGAATCTTGGCATTGTTAATGTTATTACTTTTCCTCACGTTTCATATTTGTGAAAATGTTTCTTGGCACTATCTTATTCTTATTACAATGTTCTTTGTTGTGGGGCAGGAGGTCAATCTTCATTGTCTTCATTTTGGGGGACAGTGAAGATTTCTCTAACAAATAGCAGGTCTTCTTTAGTATCTTATAATAACATGCTAAACTGATAAAGGTGTTATGGGCATTTAATCTGCAATTACTAATAGACTAAGCATATTATTACTATGCTTAATGTTCCATTTAAATGCATTTAACACAAAAAATAAATTTACAAAACTGAACCAATGGCATGTTTACAACAAAGATGTGTTGAGGATTTTGCTCCTTGTTTAATGTTAACTGTTCCTGCATAATCCACTCATACAATAGTGAAATGCTATGTGGAAGGGATGGTTGATATTGTTCCTCGAGGGAAGGGGGATTTTGAAAGACTTGATATCATTGTATTGTGTATTTCCAATATGTTTGGATGCAGGGTAGACCAGGAGAATGAAGGATCACTCACCGATTGCATGATAACCCAGTTTTAAAGGGTCACTAGAAGAGGGGAATGAAGGATCACTCACTAATTGCATGATAACCCCACCAAGCATTCTTTCCTTTAATTTTCCACAATATCTCAAAGTATGATCATTATTCTTTACTTTCTTCTATATGCTATTCTTTCTATGGTTTTGTTATCCCAGAAATATATCAAAAACATTGCAGATGTGCATATAAAAGTAAAATATTGTCCTTCAATTGTTCCACATTAAAGCATTTCCTCTTTGGAGTATTCTCTTCGTTTGTACAATATTTGTCAAAAATGGTTTCCATATTTCTTCAAGATCTATTTTAATCTTTATATTGCAATTTTGATTAGATTTGACCTATAGTTGATTTCATTAGTATTTTATAACATATACTCCTAATGTGAAATGTGGAGAGAAAGAAAGAGACACACTAGATATGAATTACACGATATACCCATCATCACTTAGTACTTAAATAATAAATTATGGATAGGGAACAACCCCCTAACCTCTAGATGTTTGTTTAATGTTGGCCTTTTATTATATGCAAAGGTAGGTCTATCTTAATTAGGCTAACAACCACAGTGTAGGGGCCATAATATTTTCCCTTTAACCACATTTATAGTTTGAGAAAATAAAAAAAAATTGTTTCAGATTTATATTATCCTTTTGAATTAGCACACTACCATCAAAATACATAATCATTGGTCATCTCAAGAAAATTCCTATTGATTAGTAGGATATCCTCATAAAAATTTGATGCATGGATTTCTTGTGAATTATCGACTGCTATGTATCCTGCAACTATGGAAGGAATAGTGTTGGTGTTAGGTTTCATTTATTATTGAATTCAATGGTTTCCAAGATGTGTTGAGGAGTTTGCTCCTTGTTTAGTGTTAACTGTTCTAGTACAATCCACTCATAAAATAGTGAAATTCTACGTGGAAGGGATGGTTGATAGTGTTCCTTGAGGGAAGGGGGATTGTGAAAGACTTTTTATCATTGTATTGTGTATTTTCAATATGTTTGGTTGCAGGGCAGACTAGGAGAATGAAGGATCACTCACCGATTGCATGATAACCCAGTTTTGAAGGGTCACTGGTTGAGGGGATAGTCAAGGTCCCCATGATTGGGCCATTGGAGGACCCTATTTCTTTTTAGTAATTTCTATTCAAATTGGATGCATGGATTTCTTGTGAATTATCCACTACTATGTATCCTGCAATTGCATCCATAAATCTGCATATACTTCTCTATGGTTGTAAGCCACTTAGAGATCAAAATAGAGAAACTAAATCAAAATCGTTCTTTGTCCTATTTCCTTTTAACAAAGTCTCAACTAGATCTATTAGATTTCCACAATCCATATTAATGCTAGTATTAGTTTCTAGGTTTGATTGTGTATAATCTTTTCCATCAATGATTCGGATTATACTACATGATCCATCATATCATGTTCTTTTCTCTCTAGCATCCTGATGATGGATCATGTAGTATGATCCAAAATATTGATGGAAAAAATTATACACAATTGAACTTAGAAACTGATACTAGCAAAGTCTCAACTATCAATGATACAATATACATTTGATGCCCTAAGCTATCAAATATACAAATGGAAACTACCTAGAAGCTCACCAGGAGAATGAATAATCACTCACTGATTGCATGATAACCTAGTTTTGAAGGGTCACTGGTTGAGGGGACAGTCAAGGTCTGGATGATTGGGCTATTGGAGGACCCTAGTTCTTTGTATTAATTGCTATTTCAAATTGGATGCATGGATTTATTTTGAATTATCAGCTGCTATGTATCCTGCAACTGCATCCGTAAATCTGCAGATACTTCTCTAGGGTTGTAAGCCACTTAGGGATAAAAATAGAGAAACTAAATAAAAATCATTCTTTGTCCTATTTCCTTTTAACAAAGTATCAACTATCAATGATATAATACATTTGATGCCCTAAGCTATCAATACAAATGGCACCTAACTAGAAGCTCATGGGCTGTCCATTTGATAACCACAGTCAACATTTCAAAAAAATGGATATCCTTGAGCACAAGCACCAATAACATCAAATAATGAAGTTAAAGCACGGGCTAGGGCACGACACTAGTAGAATGCGGTCATTTCAGTGACAAAAATTTAGAATGTGGTCCTTTGACATGTATTAAACATAATAGAATTTTCAGCATATTATTATCATTCTATTTCTTTGTTGTAAACATGCCATCGGTTTAGTTTTGTAACTTCACTGTTGTATGAGTGGATTGTGCAGGAATAGTTAACATTAAACAAGGAGCAAACTCCTCAACACATCTTGGAAACCATTGAATTCAATAATAAATGAAACCTAACACCAACATTATTCTTTCCATTCACTTCTACCAAGAATAAAGCATTTAATCCATTCAACATTACATATAATCATTAGACAGTTACATTTCCTGACTATGTAGAGGAACAATCACGAACAAAATGATCAAAACTACTTCCACCCTTGCACAAGCTATTCCAAACTTCAAGTAAAATGAGCAATATGCTATATCAAATCATTCATATTCATAGTAACCATTGAAGGATCATTTTTTTAATGAACGCTTTGACTGTACCCTTGCGGCAGAGAAAGGAAACCTCAAAATAGAGAAAGGAAACTTAGTAAAACTAGTCTATGCTGATGTTTGTGAGGGTATAGTCATGATAAGTGCCTATAAAACCACTCCAAACATGTAAGATTGTCTTTAAATACTTTATTGATCTCTTCTAAACATTAACCAAAGCAAACCTACATTTGAATCCACACACAATAACCCCAAAAATGAAGGGTTTTGTATCCTTTAATGAATCTCAGTCACTGGTAGCGCATGGACAGTCAAACCAGTAGTCTCCAAAGCATTCAATAAGTGACTGGATTGTATTTAATACACACTATTCCTTCCATTCACTTCTACCAAGAATAAAGCATTTAATCCATTCAACATTACATATAATCATTAGACAGTTACATTTCCTGCTATGTACTAGAGGAACATCCAGGAAATGTAACTGTCTAAACAATCCAAACATTTGAAAATAGTGAATCAATATCCTTGAGCACAAGCACCAATAATATCAAATAATGGAGATAAAGCACAGGCTAGGGCACGACACCAGTAGAATGCGGTCATTTCAGAGAGCATTTGTGATCAAATAAAATGCAATGCATTTGATATTTGCAGTCGAATATGATGCCAAATGCTTGAAAGATGAAGAAATCACATACCTTCTCTGGCACTCAGCTTTCACTCCTCTATCCAATCAAAATAAAAATGATGAGGCCATTTCACTTTTTTTTTCATAGCCAAATCTTCCTTGTACCACACAAAGAACATGCCATTGGTTCAGTTTTGTAATTTGTTTTTTGTGTAATTAGTAATTGGTAGATTAAATGCATATAACACCTTTATCAGTTTAATTAGCATGTTATTATCATATCAGATAAAGTATGTTTAAGAATTGTTGGGACTGGTCCTTTTGTGTGTATTAAACATAATAGAATTTTCAGCATATTATTATCAATCTATTTCTTTGTTCTAAACATGCCATTGGTTCAGTTTTGTAGATTTGTTTAATCCGTTAAATGCATTTTTCGTGAGGAGGGGTCTTGTTCTTAGGAGATTGATGAAGATTGTGCACCTCAAAAACCAATTCATAAGGTACCAATCATGTTTCGTATTCACTTATATTTTTGGATTGGTAAATCTCCTTATAAGTTTCATGTCCTTTCTTTTGATTACTATGGATGAGATATATATCTTACATTTAACATTCAACTTCTTTACATTTTAGAACATGTAGTGTGTTTTTTGAGGATTTTACCAAATCAACTTTTAACATAAACCGAAAACACCAAATTGATATCTTTCCCTTTCAACTTGACAAAATATTTGCATTTGACCAATAACTGCAAGCAACTGAATGATAAATCCACATACCTATATCTTTGTAAAATACCTGGAACATCAAAAAGATGGCTAAGTGGCTGCCACCATGATTTTTATCTATTGAACATGGGAAAAAAAAACACCAAAAAAAATTGAATAGAAAACATGATTGGTCATTTCAGAGAGCATTCATGATCAAATAAAATGCAATGCCTTCTCTCATGCTCGATCAACTTTCACCCGCTCATTTTCTCCCACTCCTTTTCTCTACAAATGAAATAAAAATAATTTGGCCATTTCAAAATAGTGAATCGATATCCTTGAGCACAAGCACCAATAACATCAACTATTTTGATATGTGGGTACCCTAATGTTGGCAAGAGTTCTTTTATTAATAAGATTACTCTACAAGCTTGAAGAAGCGATATATTTTGGCAAATGAAGAGTAGAAAGATGATGATATTCCTGAGATCATGGATGGACACAATGTTGCAGACAAAATGGGAAGAAATCTTTCTAGACTGGCCCTGGATCCTTCGACAATTGGGGTAGGATCCAGACCCAGGCTAAAAAGATGTCTTCCTTTCTATTGTCAAATTATCCCTTCTTTGGCTTGCACTCATTCCTCTTCTCAAAAATGGTTATCTAGAAACTTTGGATACTATTTCTCATCCATGCACAAAATGTGCTAGTGATCATATAAAATTACTTTAGGCCTCCAGTATTGATGAGATGTACAAGTGTAAAATGTTTTTGCGAGACTAGGATCAATTTGTGTAGTGTACATAAATGCAAGGTGGTGATTATTCTCGACGATCGACAGGTAGCTAGGACAGTAGCTAGGACTAAAGATAAAACAACTCAAGAGACCATCATAGGTTCTCTCTTTCTTCGGTTTACATTATTGACATAATCTTTTACCTTTCATTAGCTCATCAAATCTGGGGATTTGAAAGAATTTAATAGAATATTTTCATGACAACATATATTATTTAAGTTGACATTGCATGAATTTATCTACTTCGCGTACTTGTAGACTATGAGGACGACAATAAAGAAGCGTGGCCATGCTTCTTTATCGCCATCCTCATAGTCTACAAGTGCGTGAAGTAGATAAATTCATGCAACATCAACATAAATAATATACGTTGTCATGAAAATATTCTATTTAATTCTTTCAAATCTCTGGGTTTGATGAGCTAATGAAAGGTAAAACATTCTGTCAATAATATAGACCGAAGAAAGAGAGAACCTATGATGGTCTCTTGAGCTGTTTTATCTTTAATGTGCTTATTCGTCAATTTTTTGACACTTAATCATTAATTCTGACAGAAGTGCTACGAATTTGACAGATAAAATGTTAGAAAAAACTAATTTATGATAAAAGTTCCAACAGTAATTCTATACATTTGACATTGAATCTGTCGGAGAAATAATGAATGACTGTCGCTCTTCCAACATTTTAAGTGTTGCAAATAATATTTTTCGACAGAACCTTCGACAATAATGCCATATCACCGATGGGTATATCTATTAGAAATAAGTGGAAACTGTCGCTATTCCAATAGTTATAATGTCAGAAAAGATATCTTTTCGATAGTTAATAGGTCATTGTGTCAGAATTTTGATGGATAAATCGTAGACAATGCCATAATGAAGCTGTTGTTGAAATGCAACTTTTCGATGTGATATGGTGTCTGTAAACTGATGGATACGTCTTCTATCACAATTTCCTATGCAAAATCGGTGACAGACCCATCTGTCAAAATGCTGACAAATTAGCGTTGCAAATTCGACAAATGGCCATCAGAATTTGACCCCAAATGTAGTAGTGCAAGGTGGTTAGGAAGGATTTGTTGCTGATTGAATTGTTCTTGAGGACTAGGATTTGTTAAGTCAAGGGTATCATCTTGGTTGGAGACAGTTACAACCAAGATCTGGAAGAATGTTGCCATGAATGAATCCTATGATGATAGAGAAAATGAAGGAAGATCTCCAAGATGAGATTATAAATGAGATGACTTGTTTGAGGAATGAGGTCATGGAAGGTATTAGGACTGTTGTTGCTAGATTGCATAGGAATCCTAGATCTGATGATGGTTTTGAGGAAGCTACATAGTGATTTGGAGTTGCAAATGGTGATATATCTGTTGGAAGTGAAGGATCTGATCGATTGATGAGACCTATGGAAAAACTTGGTGCTAGTTGTAGGTTGGAAGTATATAATTTCTCAAGTACATTGAATCCTAAAGACCTGATTGATTAGGTGGGTGAGTTAGAAGATTACTTTGAGTTAGAACACATTCAAGACACTTGGAGAGTAAGGTTGGCATAGACAAAGTTGAAAGGAAATGTAGCTTTATGGTCAAAAGAATTACACAAGTATAGAGAGGAAGAAGGTGAAAGGAAGATAACTCGGTGGAAGTTGATGATTGCAAAGTCAAAGGCCAAATTCATACTAGAGGACTATGAATTAGAGTAATTCAAGAGGTTTCAAAACCTGAAGCAGAAGGATCTAACAGTGAAGGATTACACTGCATAATTTTAAAAAGTAACCATTAGATCTTGTCACAGAGAGATTTACAAGGAGAAGGAGGCTAGGTATGTGAATGGTTTGAGATTTAATATGTAGGATGAGATGAGTATGCTAAAGATTGGATTAGTAGAGGAGGCTTATCAGTATGCACTGAAGGTAGAAAATAAGTTGAAAAGGAAAAAACAAAATAATTCTAGAGGAAAGGAGGAACAAGTTGTTGGTAGTGATAAGGGAAAGCAAGTGGCTGAGATAGAAGCTAAACTGATTGCACCAAAGGGAGGTATTGGTGGTAAAGAGTTTATGGGTAATTTCTTTCAGTGTGGCTTCAAGGGTCACATGGATTTCAATGTAAGGAAGACAAGAAAATTGCTTATGTGAATGAAGAAAGTGTACCAGATATTGGTGAATCAGACAATGCTCCTGAAAATGGTGAAGCTCTTGTGCTTCAAGGATTGATGATGAATAGGGAGGCATAACCTTTCCACATGAAGAGTTTGTTTAGAACTAGATGTAAGATTAGAGGTAAGTGTTGTGAGGTTATAGTGGATGGTGGTAGCACTAATAACTTGGTTTTTGAGGAGATGGTATAGAAGCTTGGTTTGAGAATACTTAAGCATCCAAGTCCTTATATGATTGGTTGGTTTCATGATGATCATATGGTGGAGGTAAGGGAATAGTACGTGGTGAAATTTTACATTGGTTCTTATAAAGATACAATATTATGTAACATAGTGGATATGAGTGCATGCCATGTTTTACTTGGTAAACCTTAGCAGTATGAAAAAGAGGTTGTTCATGAATATAGATTTAATGTAATCACCATTAGAAAGGATGGTAAGAAATGTAGATTAATTCCTTTGATGGATGAGGAAAAGGAGTTGAAGAATCTGAGTCTTTGCAAAAGATTGAGAGAATATTTGAGAAATGAACCTAAGATTGGATCTGATAGCATGTTGGATCTGAGTAATTTGCAGGACCTGGTTGATGGTAGAAGGAAGACAATACAAGTTGTAGATGTTGAGGATTTGTGGATGAAGAATGAGTATGGGATCACTATCCCTTGTTCTTTTAAGTTTTCATGAGCTATTCTCATGGAAAATCTTTTCGTACCCTAGGTGTCTGATGCAAGATCATCTTGGGTCCTTGGCAATCTTGCATCATCCAAAAACATGTTGTTTACCGGTGGACCTTTGTTTCCTTTTTTGTCTTTTTTCTATTCCTAGTCACTGGTTGGGTGATTGTTTCTTTAGTTGAGTTCTTTAGATCTTTGGTGGTCGTAGTCATGATATGATGTTCATAGGATCACTTGGAGGCAGTTCCTGTGATCGCAACTCATATGGAGTTTTTGTGCATGAGTTGTGATGGATTATGTGACTGACACTGAGAGATAGTTTCTTGTTCCAGAAAATTTTTTGAGATTTCATGATCAATTGATCTATGTGGATCTTGGACTTGTGCGGTGGAAACAGTGTGTTCCTTGGTGTTCAAGGATGTTGTGTTTTTTATCACACTTCTTTAGGTGTTGTTGTTTGGGAGATCTAGCATGGATCATTGCTGATTGGTTCTGTGTTGAAGAAAGTAGTAGAGGTTTCTATACGATTAGTGTTCATTGTGTTTTAGCGTATGTGGTCATGGATAGTTGTTGTTGGAACTTGTGTGGACCTATATCTTGGATCACACATCCTTATATTCATGATGTGATTGGTGTTTCACATTTTGGGTCTGATCCTATTTTGTGTACTTGTTCTAATGGTCCAGTCCTATTTTATGTACCATTAATTCTTATGATAGATGGGTTCTTGTGAACCACTACTTGTGAAACATGGGTCAATGAGTTTGGCCCCAAAACAACACAATTAAATCATGATACCAATTTTATAATTAATATACATTTCTATTACTTTTATATTTAATGAAGAGTTAAATTAGATGAATTGTTTATTTATATCTAAGTAACGTAATCATAATTTTAATCATTTTCAATGTAAAATGATATTTTCATTGAGGAATCAAATTGAACACCTTCTACGTGCCTACTACAGAGCATAGTCATTACACCATTCTTTTAGTTTTTTTTTCCTTTTTTCCAGTTTATGCAATCAGTATTTTTGTGCATCACTTTGATCTTATGGGTGTATAAATTTTTTTGCACTAAGTCTTATTTGAAAATTATTTACCTATATACAAAATTCCTCAACAATTTCTATTAAGCATGTCATAAGATAATCAAAATTTTTACTTATCTTTTCTTATTGCCTTGTTGGAAGTTAGCACTCTTGAAACAATCTGATTTGATAGTTGAGAAATGTCTTCTTAGTAAAAATTACAATACATATTGGATGGCTTGGTTCCAAAGTTTGATTTCTAGGATTTATTGTAATTATGGCAATGATTATTAAATGATAATTTTTATTTTTATTTAGTTGCATAGTTAGTTGAAAATACATTACCATTAGAAATTCCTTCAATAATCTTCTTACCTTTACTCCTTTTATTATGTACCTAAAATGATGAAAAAGGTGGAGGATGTTAGTCTAATCATGCAAACTAGAGATCAAACCCACTCCCATCAACCATTTCATTAGGGGAGATAGTCACTTGACCCAACTTCAAACCAATTGAGGTAGGTAAGAGCTAGATGCAAAATGATTTTGAATGCTATTCCCCCCTTTTAACTATTAATTGAGAAGTGTAAGGAAACTTGTATCTATATAATAATAATTTCCACATAATCCACATGTTAAACCAATCAAATAAGTACTTTGAATCTACATGCAAGAGAATAGACAACATACCCACAAAAATTTGACACAAGATATACCTTGGGAAAAACCTCATGAGGGAAAAAACCAGCCTTCAAAAGAATCCATCATCCAGGTGTTATTCAATAGTGCAACATTATAATCCATCAATGTAAGTGTTCAAAACCCTAGCCATCAACAAATACTCCATGTGAACAAGCATGTAACTATGACAGCTAAATGTTGACCTCTTACATAGCCATACACTTCAACATAGTCATTGTTCACTAGATACACACATGAATGAACATGAGATTATTCATCTTGCATGCCTGCATGATTCGACCTATTGCCTCCTATCTAGGTAGGGTTCAAGATTGTTCTCAGAATCGAGAGTCCAACAACCATAGACTACACTTAGAATGAAGGATTTAACTGAAAGAAAATGCAATTATTCTAACATGAATATGCAAGATTAATCTAGAAATGAGATTAAACTAATAACAATGAAAGAAAACTAGATTAAGAAATGAAGTGCATATTTAATCTAGATATGAAATTAAACTAAAATGATTATCAACTAATAATGAAAATGAAAGCTTTGAATGTAAACAAGTAGCAATGAAAATGCAATAGCACTTCATTGCTCAAAAAATTGGATCCTTTGAATGAGAAATGAGGGTTCTTGTATAGAATCTCGGGTTCAATCAATGATCAAGATTGAATTAGATGAACGGTGGAGATTGAATGCGAGTTTAGTTTAGAATAGAAAGTTTCCTATAAAGAGGTAGTCAACTGTTTGCCTTTTGCCTATGTGGAACAGTTAAACTAATTTATTCCTCTTTTGGATTCTTAGTTAACTTGATGTTCCTTTTTTGAACTAAAGGGAAGATTTTGGAGAGAATATTTGATTTTAATAAATAAAATATGACCTCATACATGGATTTTATCAATTATTTGAATAATTAAATTCAATTATTGAAATGAGGGTATTTATTTAATTCATTTTTCATGTATTTTTAGCTAAAGAGGGTGGATTTAATTTAATTAAAGTGCTAGGACTTTATAATTAAATTAATCAATCATAGGGTTTATTTGGCCAATAAATGTCAATATTTAGGAATTAAATATAGCATGTGATTAATGCAGATTTAGAGTTTTTTGCATTTGACACTAAGTTGAGTAAAGTCAATTAGAAGACATAATTGCCTAGTACAATAAGACTTTGATGATTTAGAAATTGAGACTAAATGCAACAAAATTGGTTAGGATTGCAAGATGTCAATTTTGGGGTATTACATTTTTCCCCTCTTTGAATTGATGTGAGAGCAGTGCATTGGTTCAAATAATAGTTTGATGTGACAGTTGATGAGTGTTTCAAGATCATCTCCAGAATGGAGCTTAATCCTTGAAAGTCGAGGTTAGATTGCGAAGACACCGATCAAATCAGGTTGTAGAATCATCTCTAGAACAAAGCTTGATTCTCCAAAGTCTAGGTTAGGTTGCAAAGACATCGGTCAAATTACCACTTTTTGTAAGACTGTCCCCATAACAAGGCTCAATATTTAGGAGTCAGGGTTAGATTTCCCTATAGCTGTCGATTAAATGATAACTAATGCAAATTTTTAGGACTATCTCTAGAATGAAGTTTAGTCCTTCGAGACTTGGGTTAGATTGCCTAGGTATTGGTCAAAAAGAGCTTTCGAGAGCCATCTCTAAAATGAAGCTTGACTTTCAGGGATCGAGGTTAAATTTCCCCAATACCTAAAGAGATTTGGAGAACCATCTCTAGAACAGAGCTTGATTCCCAGGGATCTGAGTTAGATTTCTTAGATACCTGATAGATAGATTTTGAGAACCATCTCCAGAACAAAGCTTGATCCTTAGGAATCTGAGTTAGATTGCTCAGATACCTAGTAGCATGATGACAAGATGTAAGGCACATAGATGCCCTTGTGATTCAAGATTGTGGAACATTTAATTTCAATCGTGAGGTGCAAAAAATTGAACTTGCCCCAAGTGATGAGATGCCCCTAGTGATGAGGACTTTGATTTAGATCAGATTGATTCGAGACTGATTTGATAAGATTTAATGATGCAATCATCCTACCCCCTTGGGAGAGAAATCAAAAGATGACTCATCAAAAGGATGATTGACAATAATAGGCTGCTGATAGAGATAAAGTCAAAGGTCTATAAGAATTTAGAATAGATGACGAAAGAATCAAGAAGATTTAGAAGCGATCTGGAGTAATTTGGAGGTTTGGTTGACCAAGTTTGACCAAGGTTGACCATAATTGATGAGAGTCAACTTTTGATGAAAAAGATGAAGAACTTGAGAAAATGATGATGAGATGAGATTCTGACAAGAAAGCGATGTCAGAAGGTCGACTACACAAGCATCTGATCATGTCAGTCCAAGCAATTTTTTAATGCAATTTTGAGCTATATAGAGGTGTCAGATTTCAATTTTTATCTCGAAAATGGATTCAAAGTGGTCGATTTAGCCAAGGGTGAAGTTTTCACACAAAACGGAAAACTTTTGAAAATTAGTTCAAAACTTATATAAGGTCCAAAAGGGTCATTTTCAATTCATTTGAAACCTTTGACTTTGCAAGAAAAGAGAGCTCTGAGTGAAAATGTATAGTGTTCTAATGAAATCACATAGGTTTGAGCACTCTTGACATCAAAGTTGGCCTTCAACGTATGACGCACCTGTAAGTAGTCAATAACTCAGCTTGCACTTCAATTTTGTCACACATTTGAGTAAATTTAGATGGGATTTTAGGTCTAGTTAGGAACTTTCTCGCAAGAACTCACACGAGAGAATGGGTTCTTCACGTGGGCTAGTGAGGATTCTCATGTGAGAAAGTACAAAAAGATTACTTCCTCACATGGGTCTCTCCACAAGCTTGTGCAAAAAGGACCCTAAAGTCACGTGAGAAAACCCTTCATAGGGAAGATCCCTCATGTGAGCTGACATGAAGCCTCACGCAGTTGGGAAATCTTGCGTGAGATTCCTACTTCCTCGTGTGGGAAATTGTAGTAGAGAACCAAAAAGTTGAGCCAAAATTTGCGTAAAATCAGCCAAATAGATCGTTGGATAACTAGTTTTAGGATAGGTGCATAGTTTCAAGATCTGCTTTTGCTTTAAAAATCATCATGATTAAGATGTTGATTATGTGTTGTCACTTGCATTGCAGGTTGACTTCCTGGACATCATGTTCTGATCTCATCATCCCGTGATCAGTGAGTTCATGCGGTGGCTGGATGATAGGAAGACAACGCACATAGATGCATTTGGTTTATCATAATTGCATGATGTACCTAACATTTGGGTGAATCATGGATTATTGGGTGCACTCATCGAGCATTTCCATTAAAAAATGAACACATTCCACTTGCCACATGGAGAGATGATGGTAACACTAGAGGACATATACCAAATTCTGCAAGTACCATTCCATGAGCCGCACGTGGAGTATGATATTCAGCTAAGAGTAGGCACTATAATGCTCTGAGCTATTTTTCAAGATGATTTGGTCATGGGTCAAGTGATCCCTTGGGAGGATCTAACCAGAGATTATGGTCCAAGGCACAAGTTAGCAATGGTATTAGCATCATTTCTAGGCTACTATCTTATGCCAGATAAATGACAACATGGGCTAGAGTGCGGCTGGGGTCGAATGTTGTAGCAGATGTTAGAGTAGCCACCCATGCATTATGGATGGGTCTAGTGCATACTGGTACAGATGTACCATGAGATACATGAGATCATGTATCAAGATACTTGGAACATGGTGATAGGTGTCTTTGTACTTCATATATAGCCCTGGGAGCATCTCCCCATTTGCAAGCCAGTCTTCTAGGATACTAGATAGCCATTAGAGCCATATATTTACAGGTATGGTAGACCGATGAACCAACCAGCACTGGGTAAGATAGAGTAGTGGTGGGCTTAGTTAGATGACATGGTCATGTTGTGTGGTAGCCATGGATAGGTACATAGGTCTTGGATGGTGCTAGATAGGAGCTTTAGTATATGTTCTATTATTGACCCTTGATTAGGCACTCTATCACCATCATTGAGAATTTTCCAATATCACAGGTGCTACGACAGTTCGGTAGGCCTCAGGACATCTCACAGGAGTACTGCTCGTACACCTACTTTTCCAATGAGATGAAGAAGGGTTAGAGTGCAAGGTTGGATAAGGGTCATTTGATGATTGAGGTATGGGTAGCACCAACTTGATGGGACTATATGGTAGCGGTGGCAGATGGGGGGATGCATCGACATATTAGGATCATTTAGTTGTGCATCCATTTCCTCGATTCACAAATCTAGTTGACATGGGCCAGTGGTAGCATAGGTGGTGTAGCAGTAGGCATCTCATCCTCCACCACAACAATAATAAGTGGCTCAGCCACCACCACAATAGGAGTAGGCTCAACAACAGATAGCTTGACAAAGGGTTACATAGGTAGCCATTCCCACTTGACGGATAAGGATAGATCCTAGTGTTGGTAGTAGTGGAGTGTAGGAGAGGTCAGTGAGATAGAGGATGAATGAGATACCATAATAGCCTCCTAAGAAGGAGGCATAGGTTGAGGGTGGGGATGAGGTTACATAGGATTAGGCTGCGCAAGGTCCCCCTCCAGGAGATGCAGTCACATTGTTGCAGGATGCACTATGGTGGAGCTGAGATAGGGTGTGATAGACAAAAAGGGAGTTGGTTGATTTGCACATATAGGTCACCATCTAAGATGCTCATCTAGTAGAGAGGGATCAGGAAAATAGGGAGCTGCAAGAGGATCTAGTGAGATCATGAGTAGAGATGCGATAAAAAGCTATGTAGGCAGTGTATTATTATGCAGCATACATCAATGTGGTACCTGATGCAGCAGAGTAGGTCCCTAGATTGTCAAAGTATGTTGGAGCTCCAGAGGTTCCATAGGGACCCCCTTCATAAGCACCTCCTCAGCCAAACATGCCTCCTCCTCCACCTCCTCCAGGTGGTGATGGCCAGAGCTAGACTTTTGGTTATGATTTGATCACAATGTATCTGATGTATATGCATCCTTGTATTGTAATAGTAGCTTTAGATAAGGAATCTCTCTCATTTTCCTTTGATTCTGTCCTAATGTTGTGATACTGCCAGATGTAGTCAGATAGAGACATTGTAGGAGGTAGATTTTCTTCATCACTATCATCTGTTATATGAGTGGCATTCTTAGTAGTAGGAGCTTGTTCAGTAGTAGAAGTAGTGGAGTAGTATAGAATAGGAATCTCCCAAGGTGTATTCAAGATGTGGGAGATATCAGCTAATGGCCCCTAATCAGGATCAGTAGTATGAGTAGTAGTTTGGATGAAACTTCCCTGGGTAGGACTCAGGTCTTCCACCTTGCTAGTGAGTAAGTGTGCAGTGGGTATAGTCATGATTAAAGGGATTTGGAGGTACCTCATCCTTGGTTGTGAGGTCTACCTCTACCTCATCTAGAAAGACATACATGGAATGCGTTGCTACTTCAAATTGCAACAATCATAGACAAGGATTAAGTAATGAGAGAGAACTAGGACTATGCTTGGAACTCTGTCTTTGGAAAAGAAAATAGTGATAAAAGTGAAATGAACCCGGCATGAGTCATCGAGAGTATGGTTAGAACAACTGAGAGATGACTATTGTGTTGCAAGGTACAAGAACACCTTAGAACAAATAGACAATAGAGAGACAAAATGAGTTCAAGTGGTCATCATGTGATTCTCAGCCTAAGACATCTAGTTTTAGACTATGTACAGGTAGGAAGACAATAGGTGGACCCTAAACAGGAACCAGATCAGGCAGAAAGTTAACCAGCAGATGGGAAATAGCTCATTGGTTTGACAAACTGGGGACAATTTTGCGCAAGGAAGTGCAGTCCCGCACAAGGAAGTGCTAGACTATGTGTGAAGATATGCTGTCTCATGCAAGGAAGTGCAGGAACAAACTAAAAAACAACTAATAGGGTTTTTGATAGAATGTGGAAAAACTTCATGCAGAGATATGAAATCTTGCGCGAGAAAGTGCATAGAGAGCCAAAATCTCACACAAAGATGTGTAGGGAACCCAACAAAAAAGTATAGAATCTAATAGTTTTGGATCATTTTTCGAGACAAGAACAAATTTTGAGACATAGCATGGGCTGTTCTCTAACATAATGTTTAGTTCTCAGACTAGTTTTGGATAGTTTAAATCAGCAAACTCAATTTTTGAGGTTTCAATCACTCGTTAACAAGCACAAAGTTTGGAACTAGCAAGCAGTTTGTGAAACAGTCAATAGTCGAAAATAATTCTACTGAGGACAAAGCAACTTGGAAGAAACATGGGAGTCTTGACAAGTTTTGATCACATTGGACAATTGAAGACTTGAAACAAACACTCAGTTATCCCTACAAAGAAAATGGTAGAGAAGACAAAATTCAAGCCTCACAACTTATGCGCATGTGTTTACCTCACACAACTGTGTCACCCCCTAGAGGGTGCCATATTTTTGGTGTTTCCAAGGACTCAATAATATATGTTCAAAGATTACCCTTGAAGTAGGGGCCAGTGTCATATACCACCTTCAAATGTCCAGGTGCATGCCTATGGTGAGAATCTATGGGAGAGATTCTTCCCCCTCCCTGCGCAAAGATTATGTCCCCTTTCAGAGATGAATTGGGTAGGAAACTAACTAAGAGATATTTTAATAGGCTTCCATTCACACTAACCTTTGCTGCCCCCAATACAGGGCTAGGGCCTCACAGCTACACCAACACCTAAAAGTGTACACCCTCGCAAGTAGGACTAGGAGCAGTGCTGCTCAGTACAACAGACAGCTTTCTCAAGATGATTTTCATGGATGAAGAGAAAGAAGTTAACATGGCTTTGGAGTCTTTAGACTCAACAAAGATACTTTATTATAGTGAGGTGGAATCACTAGAAAAAGTTGTGTACTCACTTGGGTCATTCCCAGAGGTTCAACTTCTGGCAGGCCCTCTAAAGGTGACACGGACTTGGCTCAGATTTAAGGGTCAGAGTTTCTGATTCTCTCAAAGAGAGAAGAGCATAATCCTCTACCTCTTCACCTTACCCAAACACACCAGACATGTTTATCACCGAGCTAACTTCTCCTCAACCAATCCAAAAGCTTTTGGGTTTCTGATTCTCTCAGAGAGAGAAGAGCATAATCCCCTAACTAATTGACATGCTAAAGATTTGTTACCTTTCCTTTCTCCCCTAGGTATCTATCATTCTAGTAGAATCTGGGTCTTAGGTTCATCCATGGTCATCACTTCCATGTAATGAAGAGCCTATTACCCTATGCTACTATCAAGAACCTTAAGAGATTTTCACAAGGCCCTATTTAGACTATGTGAATAAAGTAATAAAATAGACATAATGTTTGAGTGGGTTTGAAATGGCTTTGAAAAGCATCTTTGGCAAGTGTCCTACAATCAAACTATCACTAAATATGCTTGGTTGTGTTTTGGGAGTCTTCGACAAACGTCCTGTAGCCCACTATTATGTTGTACCAGAAAATAGAATCATGAAAATAACAACAAAATAGTAGATGTTAGAAAATAGAAAGCTAAAAGTACAAAAATGCAAATTTTATCTCTGGTGTCAAGTTTTGCGCGAGATAGTAGATAGTCCCGTGTGAGAAAACACCTTTTTCATGTGAGGAAATGCTAAGGCAAGAACAACTTCACATGATACAGTGAGAATCTTCGTATGAGAATCTGTACCAGAGACGTATAGCCGTATAGATAGAATGTAAAATTTGATAGAAAAATAAAAAGAGATGAGGCCAGAAATTGAATATTTTGCCCTACGATGGGTGCCAAAAATGTGATAGCTAAATGTTGACCTCTTACTTAGCCATACACTTCAACATAGTCATTTTTTAGAAGATACACACAGGAGTGAACATGAGATTATTCATCCTGCATGCCTGCATGATCGACCTGTTGCCTCCTATCTAGGTAGGGTTTGAGATTGCTCTCAGAATGGAGAGTCCAACAACCATAGACTACACTTAGAATGAAGGATTTAACTGAAAGAAAATGCAATTATTCTAACATGAATATGCAAGATTAATCTAGAAATGAGATTAAACTAATAATAATGAAAGAAAACTAGATTAAGCAATGAAGTGCATATTTAATCTAGATATGATATTAATCTAAAATGATTATCAACTAACAATGAAAATGAAAGCTTTGAATGTAAACAAGTAGAAATGACAATGTGAAAGCACTTCGTTGCTCGAAAAATTGGATCCTTTGAATAAGAAATGAGGGTTCTTTTATAGAATCCCGGGTTCAATCGATGGTCGAGATTGAATCAGATGAACGGTGGAGATTGAATGAGAGTTCAGTTCAGAATAGAAAGTTTCCTGTAAAGAGGCAGTCAATTGTTTTCCTTTTTCTTGTGTGGAGCAGTTAACTAATTTATTCCTCTTTTGGATTCTTAGTTAACTTGATGTTTCCTTTTCTAAACTAAAGGGAATATTTTGGAGAGAATATTTGATTTTAATAAATAAAATATGACCTCATACATGGATTTTCTCAATTATTTGAATAATTAAATTCAATTATTGAAATGAGGGTATTTATTTAAAACCAAGTATTTATTTAATTCCCTTTTCATGTATTTTTAGCTAAAGAGGGTGGATTTAATTTAATTAAAGTCCTAGGACTTTATAATTAAATTAATAATTCATAGGGTTTATTTAGCCAATAAATGTCAATATTTAGGAATTAAATACAGCATGTGATTAATGCAGATTTAGGGTTTTCTACATTTGACACTAAGTCAAGTAAAGTTAATTAGAAGAGAGAATTGCCTAGTACAATAGGACTTTGATGATTTAGAAATTGAGACTAAATGCAACAAAATTGGTTAGGATTGCAAGATGCCAATTTTGGGGTATTACAGTAACTGGACATTCCATGTCATGCTTCCAACATCTACAAATGCTAACCTATCTTACCTCAATGACTACCCATGTTGTTTCTTTCATAGAAAAGAGCTCCCAAAAAACCACCAAGTGGTTTTACATAAACCATGTGCTACCCAACCCCTTGACCCCATATTTAATATTGGGTATTGATAATGATGGAAACAAACAACCTAATTGTGAATCTAATAAAGCCCAATGACAAGCCTCATATTTACAAATTTAAGCAATGTCATATCAATGGAGCACTTCATGGAAACACAATAATAAAAGTAAATACGCATATACCCATATGCCTTAATGAAAAAATTGATTATATTACCCTCATATCCTTGAAAATATTGTATTGTGACAGGTTTCTCTTAGATTTGTTATCACATTCACACTAGGATATAAAGGAATAAAGTATGGTTGATTCATGCAAGATAATGAATGAATGAAGATGAAATTTTTTATATGAAGATGATAGTGATAATAGAAATGGTAATGATAATGGAAAGATGATAATGATAATATCGATGGCTCTCAAAGATAACAAGTACACAAAAGCTCTAGTAAAGGCATTAGGATTTGAAAGAGAGGAGAAAATGTTATTTAATATAAGTCCTCATGAAACTCAAGGAATAGGACTAATAGGTGATAGAATGAGTGGCTAAGATGAAAGGGTAGATAGGAAATATGGAGGATAAAGGAAATGAAGGGATGAGATGGAGTGGTAGGTGCAGGATATTGACTTTCCATAATACATCACAAGGTGCATTAAATCTAGACATGTTGGAGACATGAAAGTAAAATGAAGAGCCAAGTATCATTTGTCACATGTCTTAAAATTAAGGAGTTGATCCATGTGAGTGGAGATGATTGGTGTGAATGATAATTAAGAGGATAATGGATTTAATAAAATAAATAAAGGTATTTATTTGGTAAATAGTTGAAAAGGAGGTGGAAATAGAGTAATTAAATAAATGGAAACTTATTTAATCATAGGATATAAAGGACTAATGAATTAGATAAATAAATAAAAATATTTATTTAAATAATAGAAGAAGAGGATAATGAATTTTATAATGGGAAATGGTCATCAGTGGTAGACTCCCACTTCACCACCATACATTGGAAGGGGCCCTAAAACGTGACCCCTTTTAGACTAAATCTGATCAGCCCAAACCCAAGTATATAAAGGGGTGATAATGTATGATATAGTCTAAAAATGAAGTGTGTTATTTTATGTCTCTTTCTGTCTATGTAAGAAAGAGGGGTAAGGAAGTGTAATGGAAGTAAAGTAAGTAAAGAAAAACACTCATGCAATGATAGACAACAATATATATGATCTAGTGTATCAAAGTTAGATCTATGGAGGAAGAAAGATGAAGATGTACTCACCTTGAGGGTTAGTAGAGGATGAAACTTCAGATATGTAAAAATCTTGTTAAACTATATTGAAACTGGGAACAGACCAAGATCCAAAAACCTGGAGGCAAAAAATTTTAGTCATGAAAATTTTGAAGGCTAAAAGAATAGGTCAAAAATGGTATGACCTATAATGGGATAGGTCAAAGGTAGTTCGACCTATACACTAGAGGGCTGAATCTGAAGGTCTCAAGATTGTGATTGAAACTACACTTCTAGATCTACAATTCTAAATCCAAAACTCTGCTAATTTACACTTGCACATAAGAAAAGGGGAAATTATTGGGGGAGAGGGCCTTTCCTTGGTCAAGCCCCTATATAGGAATTAAACCTGAAATGAAATAAGTAAAGCACGTAAAACAAGATAAATGTAAGTGTTACCTTACTTCCCTGTTACTATAACTGATGGTGATAATGATGAAGACGAACCAAGATTAGAATATACAAGATAGTAGAAAGGTTAGATTAGTTATTATCTTGTCATTGATGTCAAGCAATTGATAGCTGGTTTATATTGTGTTTCCATATCATTCAGAGTATGATATAAGTAGAATGAGTTAAGGAGAAGAAGAAATAAGATATTATGAAGATGAAGAACTTAATTGGGAAACTAATACAGATCAGACAATGTTAAGGTTATGTTGATATAATTTTTTCTACCTAACATATGATTATATCAAGTTGGTAAATAAGATTAGTCAAGTTGAAAAGAAAAATAGTTATGGCTACTGAGTAGAAAAAGTCATTTGGTAAAAGAAGGCAAGTTTCAGTAAAGGAAAAGAAACTCAAGAAACCAAGTGAATTTAACTGAAATTTAGGATAAGCCATCGAGAAAGGAACAAAAATTAAATACAAGGATCAGAATGAAATTTAATGATTATCTATGATGAGCTAGAAGATCATGATGATAAGGAAGAGTTAGTTAAGCGATCTACAAATAGGAAAATTCAAGATGATGATCTATGGCCTATATTTAAACGGTAAAAAGACAAGGAACAAGTTTAAAGAAAGTTTAAGTTCCCAGGTAATGAGAAAATGTGTTACTAAGATCCAGATTCAATGAATAAGTTTGAAAAATGAATTGGACGACTGAGATTAATCAAAGGAAAATGTAATAGAGGAGATTAAGAGGTAAAACAAGGTCTATATAAAGGATGGATTTGTATGAACAAATGGATGGAAAATTGAAGAGTTGATAAGTCACCGATTGATGCAGTGAAGAAGGAAAAGATAAATTCTAAGTTATAAAGTAGAGTTTGATGAAGTGTTGAAGCCAGTGGAAAGTGAAGGATTGAAGTGAAGATAGAAGAGTGCACAAAGGATTTGGTTATGCAAAGATAGTTGTGGATTTATAGGTCAAACTATTTACTGTTGCTTATTAACATTTGTAACAAAGAAATATCTTAACCAAGTGGACTTAATAGTCTTATTGTAAAATTCTTGTAAAAGGTAACATTCTAAAGAGTGTTTGAAGCCCTTTAACCAGGTCACTCTTAACAGGGTGAATATCCTAATAGATCTTAGGTAAATCCCTTGATCGGGTCACACCTAGCAGTGTGTATTGTAGTCTTTAATATGATTGGATTTTAACCAAGCGTACTTTAGAAGAGTATTTTATTTAGTGGGTGATAATTACCATAGTGGTTTTTCCCAAAGATGGGTTTCCACGTTAAATACTAGTGTTACATGTGATGAATGGTTTATGTGTTTGATTTGGTGATTGTTAAAGTTTATTTATTATTGTTGGTAAATAGTGACTTGTGTTTAACTAAGTTAATTAGAGAAATTTTTTTAGGGTATAAAGAATCAAGGATTACTGATTCACCCTCCCTCTCTATAATCGAATACTTTCCAAACCCTTGTGGATGGATATGAATCCACTATATCTACAAAGATGTATACTTTGTTGATTGTATTCTGAAATTTAGAATGCATGATGTCTTTACAAATGCAATAGATCATTACTTGCCCAAATCATAGATCATGGATGTATAGATTCTTGATAGGATGAAGGAGAGGAAAGAAGAATGGATGTGGATCTTCTTTCCCAATTGGGAATTCCTCTACTTCATGAGAAAGGAAATCACACAATCAATAGAATATTTTCCTTAGAATGAATGGATAGTCTTTAAATCTTGGAGCCAAATCCTTTCTTGCTTGCCTTGAATGCACCTTGGACTTGAATTCTTACATGTAAATGATTTCTTAGAAAGAGATAAAAATTAAAGCGATAGACCTCCTTTTATATTGATTTCAAGATCAAATTCACAAAGGGTTGACCTCACAAAGTGGAAAAAAGAAAATACTTTGCATTGAGCCTCGAGTCATACCAAAATTAACTCCCTAAGGTATAGGTTAAATTAGGTTTGACCTATAATTAGAAGGGTTAATTTTGAGGTAGAATGTGCAGGATCCAAGAAGCATTTAGAGTTTCTAGGAAAAATAGAAAGAAAAGCTGGGAAATCAAGCATAAATACATCCATAATCACGGAGATCACTAAAATGGGGCCAGATAGGTCCTAGAGCTTCCAAATTGATGGGTGCTAGCTTTTTAAGACTATACATGAATTAATTAAATAACTAATAAATATCTGTTTAATTAATAGAAGAATTTTAACTAAATAAATAAAATATTTATTTAATTATGCAAGGATATTTTTAGGCATCTACAATTTTCCCCTCTTTGGGACTATGAAACCTATCACATTGATTCAAAGACAAATTTATTTATCTAATACACGCCCTAGTTAGATTTGGTAAGGTTAATAGCTATGCTCCCTCAAGAGATTGGGAAAAACTTATTTTTTTTGGAAAATGTGTCAATAGGTTATAGGGAAGGAATTTGGTGAAATTAGGTGAGAATAGGGATAGTTTAGGGCCAAATGTGAAAAAATGAACCATAGAGGTTATGTAGAACTACAATGGTCCATTATGACCAATTAGGCTCACCAAAAGTAATTAGGGTTCCACTCTTATAAATAGGAGCTTGAGGGTTCATTTGGTTCATTTTCACCTTGAGGGCCTAGGAAAAAACCAAGGAGAGTGAAGAGATAGGAGGCAAGAATTCTTTTAGGAATTCTAGTGGCAATGCATTGATTGAAGAAAATGCAGTGATTTGATCATCTATAGGAGTATCTAGAGTCATTAAATACCTTCTCATTTTAGTTCTTTTGTGTATTTGTTACACATGTAATAGAGGATAAAATAGGGACATGCATATGCTATTAGGAATAGTCCCAAGAGATAACTAAGAGGAGGGGGGGGGGGGTGAATCAGTTATCTACAAGATTCAATTCTTTATCCAATTAAGTATACTTAAACATAAAGCATAAACACAATGAAAGAACACATGAACACAACACCAAATATTTTGGTTACGGGGAGACCCAATTAGGTAAAAACCCCGGTGGGACTTGATACCCACTAATAATTTGTACTAGTGTATAATGATCTTTGCTAGAAGATCCTTTACCTTGTTAAGAGTAGCTTTACAATATATTAAGTATAGTAGACCTGGTTAAGGGTCAGACCCTATTAGGAGTCTTGCAATTGTCCCTGTTAGGGGAGAGGATGCATTATCTGAGAGCTCACTGTTCAAATGGGTGAAGGCTACAACCTTCTAAATAACAGATGTATACTATATCTAGATCTTGGTGAACTACGCTTTGAACTACTATCTAGATCAGTTCCAATGAATAGAACAAGTACTTTACTTGGTCACATAGACCTTTTAATGGTTCCACAACTCGCACACTCTACTCTGCTCTGCTTGATCAACCATGAACCACACTTCAGCAATCACATATGATTGCCTATAAATATCTTTCCTCCAAATGATATAATCAAGTTGGCCTATTAGAACTACCTTGAAATCATATTAGAGAAACCATAATAAACTCCAAAAAACATTTTGTCAGCTCTATTATGCATGCAACTCATTCTGGGACCTGTCTAATAAAATAAATGTAGACACACACTACATACTGTCGACTCTACCAAAACAACTGGAACTTTCTCTATAAGCTGAATTAACTTATGCACTCTTAACAAAACATCAATAATACTTCTCCAAGCTTAAATCCAAGGGTGCATACCCTCAAGATAGGTGCAACTCAAGAACCAATAAAATCTATGTCGGCTCTTCTAAACAAACATAGGAAACTGCTACTGGTGAATAACGACTGCATAACTTCACTTGCGTTCATCATCAGACTATGTGTCCATATACTTAACATCACTAACATGTCTTTAACATATATCCAAAGGTGCATGCCCATAGGACAACTGTATGGACAACCATACATAGGACACTATCTGTTACTCTATTAGGAACACTACTGACACCAACTGCAATATAACTGTCTATGCTAATAGTTAACCTCTGTGCCCATGATATCATGTCCATGCTACATATATAGAAAGCTTACTGTATAAGAATTCCATGCATGCTACTTTCCATATGTTGTCATCAATGACAAACATATAATCAATACTGACCTGCTAGTAAATCTCCAACAATCTCCCCCTTTGGCATTGATGGCAACATGTGGAATGAAAAAACTATCACTAACCAAAGATGAATCCTCCATCTGCTACAATATTTTCAAATATTCTCCATTTCCTCAACTATACTGCCATCATAACTGAATGCTGCTCCCCCTTAATACATTACTCATCTTTTCACTTCTATTTTTCATGACTCTATATATACTCCCCCTTTGACATCAATGGCAAAGGGCACCATTCATTGTAAGCACTGGTACTACTCCTAAGGTAGAGCAGTCAACCTTCCACCAGTCCCAAAGGGCTGATGCCTTTCTTGCTTCCTTCTAAGCAGAATTGGGGAAGGGAATTACTCCCAACTTCCCCCTGAGATACTCAAAAGTATCCTTAGGCAAGGGCCTTGTGAATATATCTTCCAACTATTCTTTAGTACTTACATAGTCCAACTTGACTTCTTTCTCTTCCACTTTCTCTCTTAGGAAGTGATACTTGATCTCAATGTGCTTTTTATTTGCATGCATCATAGGGTTCTTTGACATATTGATAGTGCTAGTGTTATCACAGTGAATAACAATAGGATAATAAATCTGAACTCCAAAATCCTTTATCATCTACTTGATCCAAACAATTTTAGAACAATTCAAGGCTGCTGCAACATACTCCACTTCTGTTGTTGACTGAGAAATACAATTTTGTTTCTTGCTTGTCCAGGTGACAAGTCTATCACCAAGAAACATTGATCCACCTAAAGTACTCTTTCTATCATCAACACATCCTGCCCAATTTGCATCATTGTACACATGAAGCTCAACATTTTCTGAATTAAGATACCATAGGCCATAATCTATAGTGCCCTATAAGTATTTGAATATTATTTTTACTACCATGAGGTGACTTTGTTTAGGCTCTATTGCAAATATTCCAACTATGCCAACTGCATTAAAAATATCAGGTCTAGTCTGAGTAAGATATATGAGTTTACCAATCATAGACTTATACAATGTTATATCTACTGCTGGTGAGTCATCTTCTTTTGTAAGCTTGCATCTAGTGATCATAGGAGTTCCTACTAGCTTGCAATCATCCATCTTGAATTTCTTTAGTATCTCTTTCACATACTTTGATTGATTAATAAAAATCCCTTTTTCTGTCTATTGCACATTTAGTCCCAAAAAGTACTTGATAGGACCAATCATACTCATCTCAAACTCATTCTTCATTTCTTTGGCAAATTCAGCACTGAGTTTGTCATTACCTCCAAAGATAATGTCATAAACAAATATAGCTACAAGAAGTAAACCTTCAGATGTCTCTCTAATGAATAGATTACAATCCACTACTCCTTTTTTGAAACCAATATTTGTTAAGTATCCATCTAGTCTCTCATACCATGCTCTAGGAGCTTGCTTAAGTCCATAGAGAGCTTTCTTCAATTTGCATACCATATCAGGTCTGTTTGATAGGGTGAATCCTTCTGGCTGCTCAATGTATACTTCTTTCAAGTCTCCATTCAGGAATGCTGACTTGACATCCATTTGATAAAGTTTGAAGTTTTTAACTGTAGCATAAGCTAAAAACAACTTAATAGCTTCTAATCTAGTCACAAGTGCAAATGTGTTTGAATAATCAATGCCTTCTCTTTGCGCATAACCTTTACATACTAATCTTGCTTTATTTCTTACTATTGTACCATCTTCATTCATCTTATTTCTGAATATCCACTTTGTTCAAATTAGATTTTTATTATTAGGTCTAGGGACCAATTCCCAAGTGTTATTTTTAACAATCTGATCAAGTTCTTCTTTCATAGCATCATGCCAATATGAATTATTAAATGCATCTTCAACACTTGAAGGTTCAATCTGAGATAGTAAACATACCACTTCATTACTAACCGAGTTCTTTTCTTGTGATCTTGTTAAGACTTTTCTGCTCTAATCTCCAATGATGTCTTCCTTGGAATGATTTCTTGATGTAAAATTTGGAACTTTAGGTGATGCTGATTCATTAGCCTTAGGAGTATTTTCTTCACTGGTCTTAGGGTCATTAAATAACACATCAATACTATCAAACATTTCTTCAATAACTATCTCACTAGTAGAGGGTCTAGGTTCTTCTTCAATCATGGGTGAGTAATCATGATATCTTTCTTGAATCATAAATTTTTCATCAATCTTTACATGAGCATTTTCAATGATCTTTTTCAATCTTAAATTGAAACATCTATAAGCTTTACTTTTAGTAGAGTAACCAAGAAAAATACCTTCATCACTTCTTGCATCAAACTTGCCTGCTGCTTCATACCTCTTGATGTAGCACTTGCTTCCAAAGATTCTGAAGTATTTTACTGTGGGAACTTACCAAACCATAACTCATAAGGTGTTTTGTCTGTGCTAGGCCTCAATTGAATTCTATTGATGGTATAGACTGCTATATTGACCGCATCTCTCCAATAGGTGTGTGCAACTTTTCACTCTATCATAATGGTGCACGCTGTATCAAGGATGATCCTATTCCTTCTCTCTACAATTCCATTCTATTGAGGGGTTCTAGGTGTACTTAAATCTCTTTATGCCATGTTTTTCATAGTACTCATAAAATCTATCAGAGGTGAATTCTCCTCCTCTATCTGATCTTAAGCATTTTATCTTTAGTCCAGATTCATTCTCAACCTTAGCTTTGAATATTTTTAACTTATCAAATGCTTCTGACTTATCTTTTAAGAATGCAACCCACATCATCCTAGTATAATCATCAACAAAAAAAATGAAATACCTTTCACCATAGTATGATCTTGTTTGAGTTGGACCACATAGATATGTATGAATCAGATCCAACTTGTTCTCTGCTGAATTCTGCTTGCTTTTGAATGAATTTCTCACATGCTTCCCCATCACACATTCCCTACATCTAGTATCAACTAGTTTTTCTATGCTAGGTAGATCTCTTACTACCTTAACATTTCTTATCTTTACTATGTTATCAAAATTGATATGACATAGTCTTCTATACCACAGCCAATTGTCGTCAACTTTGGCAACAAAACAACTTGCTTCTGAATTGATCTGGAAAACATTACCTCTTATCTTTGTGCCTGATGCAATCATAACACCATCTTTGTTGTTAATGATGCATTTGTCATCTTTGAACTCCAATTGATAGCCTTTTCCAAGTAACTATCCAACACTGAGAAGGTTATGTTTCAAACCATCAACATAAAGAACATCTTTAGTATTGTTCTTTCCATCCAAAGTGATGGCTCCTCTACCAACTATAGGTTTAGGAGTTTTGTCTCCAAATCTGACCATACCTCCATTGTATTTGTCCAAATGAACAAACCTACCTTTATCACCTAACATGTGATTTGAACAACCACTGTCTATAATCCAATCTGTCCTTATGTCAGCTTGTGAAATCAATGCTAGCTCTTGATTTACTTTGTCATCTTTAGGAACTGACTTATTATTCATCCTATCTACAATAGCAATAAATCAAATTTCTTCTTTACCTGATTCTTCATCTGAAACTCCATCTCTAGCATAGTAGCATTCCTTAGAGTACTTAGGCTTGTAATCCTTTTTGAGTTTTTTAGCTCTGGTGGGACACTTAGATTCAAAGTGACCAATCTTATTACATGAAAAGCACTTAAATGGTAATTGACCTTCATATTTTCCTTTTCCTTTCTTTTCTCTTTTGGAAACCATAGGAATAAAATCATCTAGTGTTTTATCTTCATTTTCATCATCAAAATTACTAGAAGTGTTTCCAGATTTCTTACCATGAACTGTTGCTTTGAAGGCTGTTTCACTCTTTCGTTCTATCTTCAATCTTGAAATTTCAAAAGCTGAGCTCTTGCTGATCAAGGTTTCTCTCTTGAAATTTGATGTAAGCTGCATGGTCTCACCAAGGATGTTGATCTTGCTTTCATATTCAGGAGTAAGAGTAGTCATTACTTTATCCATAATATCTTCTTCTGATATCTCTCCACTGTTGTTCCTGATTCTAGCAACTACTTCATTGATCCTCCGATTGTAAGCTCTGATGTTTTCTTCAGGCAGTATCTCTAATGCATTGTATCTTTTCTTCCATGTCTTTCTGTGTGCATCCTTAGCTTGTTTGTCTCCTTCAAATGTGTCTTCGAGGTGCTTCCATATTTTATGGGTTGTATCTACCTTCTTTATTTCTAAAAATTCACCATCAGATAGGGTGTTGATAAGGCTTCTTTAGCAATAACATTATAATGAAACAATTCCTTTTGTGTGTCAATAGCATCATCTTTTCCAAGGTCTTCTAAGGTAGGAATCTTGGCTATTTTGATGGTTACATTAAAAAATTCAAAAGCAATGCACTACAAATGGGTCACCATCTTGTTCTTCCAATCAAGATAATTGTCTCCATTGAACTTAGGACTTTCTTTCCTCAAGTATTCCATTTGATCAACCTCAAGTTGTTAAAATTTCTCTCTGAGGCACTTGGCTCTGATACCAATTGTTAGGAATAGTCCCAAGAGATAACTAAGAGGGGGGGAGGTGAATCAGTTATCTACAAGATTCAATTCTTTATCCGATTAAGTATACTTAAACATAAAGCATAAACACAATAAAAGAACACATGAACACAACACCAATATTTTAGTTACAAGGAAAATCAATTAGGTAAAAACCCCGGTGGGACTTGATACCCACTAATATTATGTACTAGTGTATAATGATCCTTGCTAGAAGATCCTTTACCCTATTAAGAGTAGCTTTACAATATATTAAGTATAGTAGACCTGGTTAAGGGTCGGACCCTGTTAGGAGTCTTTTACAATTGTCCCTACTAGGGGAGAGGATGCACTGTCCAAGAGCTCACTGCTCAAATGGGTGAAGGCTACAACCTTCTGAATAACATATATACACTATATCTAGATCTTAGTGAACTACACTTTGACCTACTATTTGTATCAGTTCTAATGAATAGCACAAGTACTTTACTTGGTCACATAGACCTTCTTCTAATGGTTCCACAACTCACACACTCTGCTCTGCTCTGCTTGATGAACCATGAACCACACTTCAACAATCACAAATGACTGCCTATAAATATCTTTCCTCCAAATGATATAATCAAGTTGGTCTGTTAGAATTACCTTGAAATCATATTAGAGAAACTATAATAAACTCCAACAAAAATTTTTTCGGCTCTATTATGTACGCATTGTTAGCACTTGTAAAATGTTTTCATGGCTCTAGCCCTTTTCCCTTGGTCCCTGTAGTTATTTTTAGGTCCTTTCCTTTAGCCCTGGTTCAGATTTTTGAAAATATAGCCGTTGCATACAAAAACCCTTTGAAGAATCCTGGCCCTTTTCTAATTTCGTGTTACCTTTTTGGGTCACTTAAAAAATTTTAAATGCACATGCTTTATATTTTGGTCAGCCCCAGTGTTAACTTTTCCTAAGTTTCTACCCTTGGTGAATTTAATATTTCCTAAAGCCTTCAGCACCTAAATTTTTCCCTGAAAGCCTAAGTCTCAATATTTAATTTTTCCTATGTTTTGGCTTTAATATTTTCCTAGGCCCCTCTCTGACACCATCTCCATCTGATGGTTAGCATAAATTCTCATAGGATGTGTCAGAAGCTTGAGATCTTACACTGATCATTGATCTTTCTTGATGATGTGGCCTTTCTTTTCGAGCAGGTCCACTACCAGGTAAGCTAACTTGGCGGTATCTCATTGGTCAATAGAAGTATGAAGTGGAGTGTTGTTAGTGGGATCAATCTTCTTGGCATTCAAGTGGGTTAAAGTTTGATCTGATCTTGTGGCTATCATTATACCATTGATATAACATGCTCAATTTTTATTGCAGTGGTATAGCGACAGCCGTTGATTCTCTTTAAGATGGCAGGTGGGTCCATTAACACGTATGCACAATTGGCAGCTTCTGATTGGTCCATGTAGTAACATGTTGGCATGCTATCAGTGGGACCTAGTTTTTAGATGTGTCAGTGGGTCCTAATCCTAACAGAGAATTGATGAATGACGCATGATCTCATCGAGTGTGTCAAAGGCTTAAGATCTTCAGACGGTCGTTGATTTTTCCTAGTGTGGGCCCATAGATTTCTCTATCTTTTTAGTGGATTCTAATAAATGTTTTCTTGGTTTTCTAATTCACATGATGATTTGGTAGAGGCTCTTAAGATTTAGCGATTTGGCATATAGTGTTCGTAGAATCGCTAACTTTTCTAGCGGTGCCCTCAAAGTTCTCGCGAATGGGAAAGGATCCCTTTGGTCGCGTGTTCGCCAAATATAAATAAGGGTAAAGGTTTGCCGGGAAGTGGGACCATCTGGTGACTCATTGCTGAGGTGTCAATTTTTGATTGGCTGAGCTTTATGGTGATAGGAATCAGTCAGTGGGACCTGCAAAGAAGGATTTTTGATCAATGGTCGACACATGATCTTAAGGAATATTCCTACCCTGTGAGATCATGTGCCATTTGTTGATCTTGCATCTTACTTGGACATGTCAGTGGGTCCTATGTTAGTGTTGACTAGGTAGAGAGAGCAAATGATATAATGACATGTGGTAGTTTGTAGGCGGGCCTAGGTGGGGCCAAAAGGTCTTGGCGGATCTGACAAAGTGGTTAGCGGCCTAACAAATTTTCAAAGGGTTTCACTCATTCGTGTGAAATAGTGGCAGTTCTCTAAGTGTTTTAGTGGTTCAGCTAACAAGCATTCATGAAATCGCTAAACTTTCTGGTGGATAGATAAAGTGTTTCGTGAACTGGCGGTGACCTTTTGTCGCTAGTTCACTAAATGTGGGACCGAGGTTAATGTTTTCCTATGGTCACCAGGTCATGAAGTTAAATGGTGGGTTAAGTTTTCTTTTCCCAAATTGGAAATGCATTATCGCATGGTCGCTAGAGGGTAAACCCAGGGTAGGAGTTGAGTTAAGATCATAAAAGACTGCAAAAGGGAGAGATCTGACGGTTGTGACTTAAAGTTGATCTTATTTTAAATGTTGACCACCAATTTGTTGTTAAAGCCATAAAATGAATGTTGAAGTTCAAATTCAAATTTGCAGAGGGTTTCAAGCGACAGAAGGTACCAAAATTTATGGTTTTAATGATCAGTTTCAATTGATTTGGTGGCGCTGGTTGTTGCAGACTAGTCCGAGGGTCCTTATGGTAGGTGGCATGATATTTTTGTACCAGGATAAGTATGGTTTTGTGCTTGAGGTATGTTTGCAGGTGGCTGATTTGACTGGTTCTCATGGCAATTCCTTATTGTTTTGTACTATCCTCACAGATTTTGATGATTGCAGATCCGTCTAAGATTCATTTTCCTTGAGTTGCTTATGTTTCTTCTCTTGCAATAAATTTTGATGTATTTTTTGGTTGGTTGAGTTGTTGAAACCCTAACCCTAGTCACCCAAAGCTTGATGCATCCTTTTTGAGGATTCCAAGGTGACTAGGGATATAATAAGTAAAATGTTTTTATTTTGAAAGGGTTCTGATCTTGATTAGTTCTAGGGAGTTGTGGTAGGCAGTATCATATTGTATTAGATTGAATAGAATTTTCTTGTAGTCTTTTGTAGGTTCTTGAAGTGGTTTCCTCTCTTCTCTACTTTGAACATGTACATGATTCATTATACTTAATACAATTATTTCAAGCTTTCAAGTCTCTCCTTGGTGTCAATCTTGTGAATTCTTGATTTTTTGATCCATTGCATAGGGTTACCTTTGTATATGTTCTAGTCTTTAGTTCTTGATCTAGTATCAAGTGAAATACAATTTGGATAGGACATATATTCACTTTGATTTGTCTACAAAAGGATATTATAAGTAGTAGATGGGATGAAATACTTATGTTTTATGGTTATGAGTCTTTGAAAATAGTTGGTTCACGTTTCAATGTCTGTATTTGAGATTTGCCAAATGGGTAATAGCACTGATCAGTGATTAGTATATTTAGTCAAGTTCAATGCTGGATTGGCCCTTGCTTACTTCTTTTCATCTCTAGATATCAACACTTTCCAAGTTTTAATTGTATTTGGTTGATAGTAGTAATACCCTATAGTAATGGAGAGTCAATGAATGTGAGGTTAGAATTTCACACTTTCTTACTATTCAATCTATTGTTTAGACCTAGTCTTTGGTGTGTGAAGTATAGTTTTCACTAGGTTAGGTGCACCCGCCTTGGTTTTGTAGAGCCAGAAGTGAAGAGGGCAGTCTTGTCCCTATAGTTGGTCCAGTTACCCTAAGATCCTTATACATTTTGGAACTAACCAATCCTAAAATCAGCATGAGGGTATATTGGTAGTGTAATAGCATAAGCATCCATTTTGAACACCAACAAGATGACAACTCTACTGGGGAAGTGTTACACAAGTCTATAGTAACTAGTAGGTCATCATTGAAAAATAGGGTTATTCTCGTCCCTTGTCTTGTAGTCTCATTTGGATATTTGTTAAGTGGTATTTTAGGATTCCCAATATACTTGGGTGGTGACTCAAACATCTCTGCAACAGTGCTAGTCAGTAGATTTTTATCAAATGAGTTATAGAGGTACTAGGTCTCGAAGAAAGGAGCATCCTGAAAGCTTAATGGAAGAAGGTATTCCAAGCACTTCCAGGCCTAGTTAGACAAGGGGAGGAAAGAAGAAAGGAAATTTTTCTCATACTTGGAGAAATAAAAAGGATACAAGACAAGAAACTCAAACCAAGGCTAGTCAAGAAGAAAATATTTCAGAATATGAAGAGGCTGTTGATTTGGGATTGAACCAGTATGAGGATGAATTTCGAGTGGGAGATGATGAGTCTGAGACTACTCTCCCTAAATCATAAGAGATCTTTGAGGAGGTCTATGAATTGGAAAGAAGAGTCCAAGAACAAGTTACTATTAGGCAACAAAGAGAAAAGGACAAAGAGGACAGAGTAAGACAAATAATGATAAGGGCTGATTAGCTAAAGAGGCAGTTGTTAGATTTGGAGGCAATTAATTTTGTCCTAGAGCCTGAAAGAGCACAGGAACAACCTATTTTGTATAAAACACATGAGATAACTAGGACTAGAGATAAGGGCAAACAAAAAACTATTGGAGTGCAGATTAGTGAACAGATTCATGTGGAAAACCCATTAGATCAAGGGTTGAGATTAAATGCAGACCTTGAGAGGGCTAGAAAAGAGAAAGAAATGTGGGCTAAAGAACTAGAGAAGGCAGAGTTGGAGGCTACTGCTATAGAAATAAGGAAGAAGATTGATTTTCTCAAGCATACCTCAAGACCTTCAAATGTTGCTGCTTCTTTCTTGGGGCAAGGTGGAAATCATGGTAACCTTGCAACTCAGACAAATGGCATTTTGGGTGCTACTAAAATTCTTGATGGTTCAAATACAAGGACATCTACATCTCAAGGAATGGATCCACCACATGGAGTTCCTGTTCATGAAAGGTACAAACAACTTATTTTTTTTGGTATTCCTGGTTATCCTAATGTTATTCCTGATGAAATTAGAAAGAAACTCCCTAAGTTTACTAGGAACAATGTCATTACATGTGAAGAACATCTAAAATTTTTTATGGATATAATAGATGACTATAATGTTGAGCCTGATGATGTTGTAATGAAGTTATTTGTACAATCTCTGACTGAGGATGCTAGGGATTGGTTTAGAGGATTGCCCCATGCTAGTATAGGATCTTGGAATGAATTTAAGAATTGTTTCAAAGAGCATTATGGAGATAAAACAAATGAGGGTTTTATTTTGAATGAATTCAATAACATAAAAAAAAAATCAGAACGAAGAGGTCCTTGAATTTAATATAAGATTCCAAAAGGCTATGCATAGGCTACTACAAGTTATCAGATTGGATGATAGGGTATGTCTTGTGACATACTTAAATGATTTTGATGCAAAGATGGGTTACCTCTTAAGGGATAAAAACCCTAGAAATCTTGGGGAGGCTTACAAGTTGGCTATCAACATAGAAAGTAATAGAAGAATATTAGGAAAATTAGGGAGAAGAGATGATTATAGGCCTCAAGTGCAAAACAAGAAAGAAATGGGAATGTTTGCTAATTTTAAGCCTAAGGAGGAGGACAATCTAAAGTAGATTCTAAGTGCTTTAGAGAGTCTAAAGCCTGATGAAAAAAGAAACAATAAGGTTGCAATAAATGACAGGCCAGCTTCAAGTAATTTTAGCAGGCAACCAAGAATGCAGAATTACCCATACAATACTCAATGGAAGGATGCCAAGCCCATTTTTCCAGTTAAAAGGGATAGGCCTGATGATGGGATTCCTGATCCTTTGCAAAGAAATTTAGTTAACATGAATGATGATATCCCATGGTGTACTATTTGTCAATCTCCTCATAGTCCAGAGCATTGTGTTATTGCTTTGAATTTACCTGATAACCAAGAACAAGATGAGGAGTATGATAAGAGTGGTTGTGGAATGAATTCTTCACATGCATGGGATGAGGTTGACTCTACTGATGATGAGGAGGAAGAATTTGATGATGTTGGATGTGATGTAGTGAAGTGTGAGGAACATGTTTCCTTAAGGAGACCCTCTAATGAGGAAATTGCACAAATCATTGCAGACATGGTCACTCAAGCTAGGAGTAATTACAATTTGAGAAGCAGGATAGTTGGAGGCACAAGTGGTAAACCAGGTAGCATGTTTATCAAGAATTCTGAAAGGAACACACAACAACATGAGGAAAAGGAAAAGGGTGCTGGTGTTGTCAGTCAGGTTAAAATAAAAAAGAAGAGTGGGCCTACTGCAATACCTAAAGGTAAAGTAAAGACATCAGAAGTAACCATCCCCATACCTCAAAAGGAAGATGAATTTGTACAAAAGAGTAACTCTGACTTGATTGTCCAAAAAGAGGATAAGGGTATCTTTGAGATTAAGGAATATATGGGATACCATTCTTATGTTCCCATTGATATGACTAAATTTCTTTCACAAATAATTGTCAAGGTTCCATTGTTAGAAATGATGAGAATAGAAGAGCACAAGATCAAGGCCTTGGATTGGGTAAATGGTGCCTCTTCCATAAAGGTCCAAGAAATGAACAAAGGTGACAAGCATGTGGCTACTTTAGATGACACACCTGACAATAAAAATGAAGAAATTGTCTCTAAGATTCCTTAGAGGTATTTGGATGAAAACATTGTAAATACTACATCAGGGATAGTTGATCCTTTTTTCTTGTCCCTTATGATAAATGGAAAATTATTAAAGAATTGCATGATTGATTCAGGAGCATCAAACACTGTCATGCCTATAGAGATCATGAATTCACTGGGACTAAAGGTTGATACACCTCATGGGAGATGCCAAGCTATGGACTCAAGAGAAGTGCCAGTTATTGGTACCATTAAGGCTTTGCCTTATAAATTAGCAACATTTCCTGGCAAACAATTAACTATGAGTGTTCTTGTAGTCGACATTCCTCCACAATATGGAATGTTGTTATCTAGAAAGTGGAGTGCCTCTATGGGAGGAAGTATTCAGTGTGACTTGTCTTTTTCTACTTTTAACATTGAAGGTGAAAATGTGAAAGTCTCAAGGGAAGCTAGAACTCCACATATGATTGAGGAGGATGAAGAGGACAATATGAATTGTTTTGTGGAAACTGACATTGGTTCTTTCCAAGTTTAGGAGAGAGAGATGCAAGAAAAGGTCAAGCCTATCTTTCTAGCTGATGATAAAAGTAACATGGCAGAAGGTAATGTATTATGGACCTTGTATTTTGATGGAGCAAGTTCAAAGGAAGGTGCTAGAGTAGGAGAGCTATTGATATACCCAAGTGGTAAGACTTTTAAATTTTCTTTCACTCTCTTGTTCCCTTGCATAAATAATGTTGCTGAATATGAGGCCTTACTGATTGGTTTGAGACAAGCATCAAAACATGGGATCAAACATCTTAGGGTGATTGGTGACTCTTAGTTAATAGTTTCTTAGATTAGATCAAAGTATGCATCAAAGAATCAAAGGTTGAAACAATATAGAAATGCTATTTGGGATGAAATTGAAGTTTTCAGTGCCTTTGGTATTGATTGGGTGGATAGAAGACAAAACAGGATGGCTGACTTACTAGCAAACATAGCATTAAGGCTAGAGGATATTACCTTTGCAGGGATATCCAGGATTGAGTGCAAGTCTCGGCCTTCTATCCTAGACAATGTTGAGAATTAGTAGGTATTTTCTGATTATCTGGATATACTAAGATTTTTGCAATGTGAATCTCATTTTGATGGTCAGGAGATGGATTTCAGCACTTTTGTTGACATCAAAAATGGAAAAGAGAATGTTCTTGGGAAGGAAGTTTTGCAATTAAAATCAAATAGGATCCCAAGGGGATTGGTTGCTCTTGAGAGGGCATTTGATGATAAAGAAAGGACTTGTTTTCCTAAATTTGTTGATAAGATAAATGATTTGGAGGAAATAAATTTAGGAACAAGTCAAATACCCAAAAATGTTTACATAGGTAAATGTTTGTCCCAAAGAACTAGGAATAATCTGATTGATCTTCTCAAAAGATTCAGACATGTCTTTGCATGGTCTTATGATGATTTGAAATCCTATAGAGAAGATTTATTCCAAGATGAAATACCATTGAAGGAAGGAACCAAACCTTTTAGGCAAAAGTTAAGGCCTGTGAACCATACTTTGGCACCAAAAATGCAAGATGAACTCAAAAAGATGATGGATACTGGCATTATCAAGCCTGTTAGACATTCTACTTGGGTGTCAAACTTGGTTCTAGTCAGGAAGAAGAATGGCGACATTAGGTTATGTGTTGATTTTAGGAATTTGAATGTCAATTCTTTGAAGGACAATTATGGTTTGCCTAATATGGAGAATATGTTGCAGAAGGTTACTGGATCAGAGTTAATGTCCATGATGGATGGTTTCTCTAGATATAATCAGGTCATGGGTCAAGGAATCAAAACAATTTAAGACTGCATTCACTACCCCTTGGGGAACATATGTTTATGTTAGAATGCCTTTTGGTCTAACAAATGCAGGAGCTACTTTTCAAAGAGCTATGGATGTAGCCTTTGCAGACTTTATAAACAAATTTCTAGTGGTGTATCAGGATGATCTCACAACATATTTAGATAAGGAAAGTCAACATTGTGAACATCTTGAGAAAATTTTTATTAGGGCCTTGGAGTATGGGATCTCTTTGAATCCAAAGAAGTGTGCTTTTGGAGTTGTGGAAGGCAAGCTCTTAGGACATATTGTGTCTAAGGATGTAGTGAGAATTGACCTTGAAAGGGTTATGGCTATAGATAAACTTTCACCACCTAGAAATGTTAAAGGAATATAGTCTTTCTTTGGGTAGGTAAATTTCCTAAGGAGATTTGTTACAAATTTTGCAGAAATCAGTATCCCTATCTCTAGGATGTTGAAAAAGGAGGCAAAGATTGAGTGGAATGAAGAAGCAGATGAATCTTTTAGAAGTATCAAAAAGGCCATCAAGGATGCTCTAGTTTTAAGGACACCTAATTATGGTAAGCCCATGCAGATATTTTCTTTTGCTTCTTATCATACAGTTGCAACAGTTTTATTACAAAAGAATTCAAATGGATATGAACAACCCATATCATTTTTTAGTAAATCCTTACAAGCAGCAGAATTGAAATATGATATTACTGAGAAATAGGCTTATGCCTTAGTCAAAGCAGTCAAGGCTTTTAGATGTTATCTTGTAGGAGCTAAGGTGGTTGCTTATGTTCCTAGTGCTGCAGTTAAGGATATATTGGTGCAACAAGAAGATTCAGGAAAAAGATGTAGATGGATCAATAGGATGCAAGAATTTAATATTGATATCCAGATTGCAAAATTGGTAAGAGGCTTAGGTCTTGCAAATTTGATGGCACAAAGCAATTTAGTTGCAAATCATGTGAATGTGTTAGAAGAAGAACAAAGGCCATACATTTGTGATATGGATTATTGTGATTGGTACAAAGATGTTATTGGCTACTTGCAAAAATTGGTCCTTCCCCCTGAGATGGATGAAAATATAAGGAGAACTATCAAGTTGCAATCTGCAAGGTATGCCATTATACATGGTAAGTTGTGGTGGAGAAGCAATGAAGGAGTATTGCTAAAATGCATAGACCATGAGAGGTATGAGGCTCTGTTAAAGGAAATGCACCAAGGTGTGTGTGGAGGACATTATATGGAAAAGACCATAGCCCACAAGATCCTTAGGTCTGGATTTTGGTGGCCTATAGTTTTTTCGGATACCCATCAGTTTGTAAGAAAATGTGATGCATGTCAGAGATTTTCCTAAAAGTTGAAGTTTAATGGGAATTTACCACTTAGACCTGTTGCAGTTCAGGCTCCATTCCAGAAGTGGGGTATTGACTTCATTGGGGAAATTAAAAATAATTCTAGTGGTGGAAATTCTTACATACTAGTGGCAACAAACTATTTTACTAAGTGGGTTGAAGCTATCCCCACTAGAAAGGCTACTAGCAGAGTGGTGACAGATTTTATGATGAAAAACATCCTTACCAGGTTTGGTTGCCTAGAGGTAATTGTGGTTGATAATGCAATGTGTTTTAGATCACAGGAATTTAGTGATTTTTGTCAGCAGTATGGGATACACATTTCATTTTCTTCTCCATATCATCCACAAGGAAATGGCCAAGCTGAGTCCAGTAATAAAAGTCTAATTAAGATTCTCAAGAGAGTGTTGGACAAAAATAAGAAAGCCTGGGACTCAAAGTTATGGTGGGCACTATGGGCTAACAAGGTAACTGTAAAGAAGGCCATAGGTTGTGCTCCATTTGATTTGGTATATGGAATAGGTGCTAGATTGCCTCAAAATAATCTATTGTAGATGTACAAGTTTATCCAAGCATATGACGAGGACTTGAATGATGAAATGAGAGTAAGAATGGATGAACTGATCCAATTGGAAGAGGTAAGGAGGGATGCACATGAAAGAAATGAGGCATTGCAGAGACAATGTAAGAATTTGTTTGATAGGAGGGCCACCCAAAGAAGTTTTGAAATTGATGACCTCGTCTTGATGTGGAATGCAAGGTTGGAAGATAAATTGAAGCATGGAAAGTTTGATCCAATTTGGTTGGGCCCTTATCTTATTGAAACCAAATGGGGGATAGATTCTTATGTTCGGAAAGATTTAATTGGTGGTACTTTGGAATTTCCTGTTCATGGACAATTCCTAAAGTTTTACTTCTCCTGAAGTATCTTTTCCATGAGTAGTAGTTTAGGTTTTCCCTTGTAAAGTCATTTGTTTTTGTTTTTTGTGTGTCGAAGTTTTGAGTTGGTCTACTCTTCCAGGAGATTCTAGCTTGCTCGTTGTATCTGCAGGAGATACACGTCCCTGAGTATGAGCCACTGTTAGCACTTGTAAAAAATTTTCATGGCTCTAGCCCTTGTCCCCTTGTCTTTGAAGTTATTTTTAGGTCCCTGCCTTTAGCCCTGGTTCAAATTTTTGAAAATATAGCCGTTGCATACAAAAACCCTTTGAAGAATCCTAGCCCTTTTCTAATTTCGTGTTACCTTTTTGGGTCACTTAAAAACTTTTAAATGCATGTGCTTTATATTTTGGTCGGCCCTAGTGTTAACTTTTCCTAAGTTTCTACCCCTGGTGAATTTAATATTTCCTAAAGCCTTCAGCACCTAAATTTTTCCCCGAAAGCCTAAGTCTCAGCATTTAATTTTTCCTATGTTTCGGCTTTAATATTTTCTTGGGCCCCTCTTTGACACCATCTCCATCTGACAGTCAGCGTAAATTCTCATAGGATGTGTCAGAAGCTTGAGATCTTATGCCGATCATTGATCTTTCCTGATGATGTAGCCTTTCTTTTTGAGTTGGTCCACTGCTAGGTAAGCTGACTTGGCGGTATGTCATTGGTCGATAGAAGTATGAAGTGGAGTGTTGTCAGTGGGACCGGTCTTCTTGGCATTTAGGTGGGTTAAAGTTTAATCTGATCTTGTGGCTGTCATTATACCGTTGATATAACATGCTCAATTTTTAATGCAGTGGTATAGCGACAGCCATTGATTCTCTTTAAGATGGTAGGTGGGTCCGTTGACACGTATGCATAGTTGGTGGCTTCTAATTGGTCCATGTAGTAACACATTGGCATGCTGTCAGTGGGACCTAGTTTTCAGATGTGTCAGTGGGTCCTGATCCTATCAGAGAATCGACAAACGACGTATGATCTCATCGAGTGTGGCAGAGGCTTAAGATCTTTAGATGACTGTTGATATTTCCTGGCGTAGGCCCATTAGATTTCTCTATCTTTTTAGCAAATTTTGATAAATGTTTGCTTGGTTCACTGATTCACGTGATGATTTGGTGGTGGCTTTTAAGATTTAGCAATTTGGTGTATAGTGTTTGTGGAATTGCTAACTTTTCTAGTGGTGCCCTCAAAGTTCTCGTGAATGGGTGAGGATCCCTTTGGTCGCGTGTTCGCCAAGTAGAAATAAGGGTAAAGGTTTGTTGGGAAGTATGACCATATGGTGACTCATTACTGAGGTGTCAATTTTTGACTACCAAGCTTTATGGTGATAGGAATCAGTTAGTGGGACCTACAAAGAAGGATTTTTGATCAACGATCGGTGCATGATCTTAAGGAATATTTTTACCATGTGAGATCATGTGCCATCTATTGATCTCACATCTTACTTGGACATGTCAAGGGGTCTTGTGTCAGTGGTGATTGGGCAGAGATAACAAATGATATAATGACATGTGGCAGTTTGCAGGTGGGCCCAGGTGGGGTCGAAAGGTCTTGGTAGTTTTGATAAAGTGGTTAGTGGCTCGACAAATTTTCAAAGGGCTTCGCTCATTCATGTGAAATATGGCGGTTCTCTAAGTTTTTTAGTGGTTCAGCAAACAAGCGTTCACGGAATCTCTAAACTTTCTGGTGGATAGATAAAGTGTTTCATGAATTGGTGGTGACCTTTTGTTGCTAGTTCACTAAATGTGGGATTGAGGTTAATGTTTTCCTATGGTCGCCAGGTCACAGAGTTAAAAGATGGGTTAAGTTTTCTTTTTGTGAATTGGAAATGCATTATCGCATGGTCGCTAGAGGGTAAACCCAGGGTAGCAGTTGAGTTAAGATCATAAAAGATCGCAAAAGGGAGAGATCTGACGGTTGCGACTTAAAGTTGATCTGATTTTAAATGTTGACCATCGATTTGCTATTAAAGCCATAAAATGACCATTGAAGTTCAAATTCAAATTTGCAGAGGGTTTCACGTGACAGAAGGTACCAAAATTTATGGTTTTAATGGCCGGTTTCGATTGATTTGGTGGTGCTAGTTGTTGCAGACTAGTCCACAGGTCCCTGTGGTAGGTGGCCTGATGTTTTCGTACCAAGAGAAGTATGGTTTTGTGCTCAAGGTATGTTTGCAGGTGGCCAATTTGACTGGTTCTCATGGAAATTCCTTATTATTTTGTACTGTCCTCATAGATTTTGATGATTGCAGATCCGTCTAAGATTCATTTTCCCTGGGTTGCATATATTTCTTCCCCTGCAATAAATTCTGATGTAGTTTTTGGTTGGTTGAGTTGTTGAAACCCTAACCCTAGTCACTCGAAGCTTAATGCATCCTTTTTGAGGATTCCAAGGTGACTAGGGGTATAAGAAGTAAAATGTTTTATTTTGAAAGGGTTTTGATCTTGATTAGTTCCAGGGAGTTATGGCAGGTAGTATCATATTATATTAGATTGAATAGAATTTCCTTGTAGTCTTTTGTAGGTTATTGAAGTGGTTTCCTTTGTTCTCTACTTTGAACATGTACATGATTCATTATACTTAATACAATTATTTCAAGCTTTCAAGTCTCTCCTTGGTGTCAATCTTGTGAATTCTTGATTTTCTGATGCATTGCATAGGGTTACCTTTGTATATGTTCTAGTCTTTAGTTCTTGATCTAGGATCAAGTGAAATATACTTTAGATAGGACATAGATTCACTTTGATTTGTCTATAGAAGGATATTATAAGTAGTAGATGGGCTAAAATACTTATGTTTTATGGTTATGAGTCTTTGACAATAGTTGGTTCATGTTTCAATGTCTATATTTGAGATTTGCCAAATGGATAATAGCAATGATCAATGATTAGTATATTTAGTTGAGTTCAATGCTGGATTGGCCCTTGCTTACTTCTTTCCATCTCTAGATATCAACACTTTCCAAGTTTTAATTGTATTTGGTTGACAGTAGTAATACCCTATAGTAATGGAGAGTCAATGAATGTGAGGTTAGCATTTAGCACTTTCTTACTATTCAATCTATTGTTTAGACCCAGTCTTTGGTGTGTGAAGTATAGTTTTCACTGGGTTAGGTGCACCCGCCTTGGTTTTGTAGAGCCAGAAGTGAAGAGGGAAATCTTGTCCCTATAGTTGGTCCAGTTACCCTAAGATCCTTATACATTTTGGAACTAACCAATCCTAAAATCAGCCTGAGGGTATATTGGTAGCCTAAGAGCATAAGCATCCATTTTGAACATCAACATGCACCTCATTCTAGGACCTATTTAATAAAATAAATGTAGACTCATGCTACATACTGTCGGCTCTACAAAAATAATAGGAACTTTCTCTGTAAGCTGAATTAACTTATGCGATCTTAACCAAACATCAATAATACTTATGCAAGCTTAACTCCAAGGGCACGTACCCTCAAGATAGGCGCAACTCAAGAACCAATAAAATCTCTGTCGGCTCTTCTAAATAAAGAAATGAAACTACTATTGGCGAATATCGACTGCATAACTTCACTTGCGTTCATCATCAAACTATGCATCTATAGACTTAACATCACTAACATGTCTTTAACATATATCCAAGGGCGCATTCCCATAGGACAAATTTATGAACAACCATACATAGGACACTGTCTGTTACTTTGTTAGGAACACTGCTGACACCAACTACAATATAACTATCTATGCTAATAGTTAACCTCTGCACCCATGATATCATGCTGATATCATGTCTATGCTACATATACTGAAAGCTTACTATACAAGACTTCCACGCATGCTACTTTCCATATGTTGTCATTAATGAAAAAAATACAGTTAGTATTGGCCTGTTGGCAAATCTTCAACATATGCATATGAATAGATTTCCTACACATATAAGCTATAAAATGGTGCTTTTGATGCAGAACTAGACAAATGAGCCAAATTCTTATGGATATGTTGATTCAACACTTTTGAGAGCTAAATTTATAGATATGATTGATATACCAGGGAGGGTAAGCATAACTAGTCATTGATCAAATGGGTCAGTGTAGCTAGGTTGATAGTTGATAAAGCTATTTAGGGTTGATTAGAGGTTGATAGGTTAGAACAATGTATGATTAATTACAAGTGGATATGCTAGTGTTTATTTTGAGGAATCAATAACCTTTGACATGTTTTAGGATATATAAGATTTCATTGGTTGAGCATGATATGCTTGGACCCACTAGGTTATGGTATATCATGTTCATGCTTGAGATTAAGGTGAAATTAGGGTTATTGTTTGCACTATAAAATTGATGGCATAGAGAGAATTTTTCATTCCACTTAATGAATGGAGAGATATTTTTCACTCTGAAGAATGTATATAGGATATTGTGATTTTTGATCATAAGGGAGCCAATATAGTATGATCAGAGATGATATGGTGTTACTGTGTTCCAAGCCTTTGATGATGATGTCAAGGGATGGAGATTAGGGGAGGAGAGATGATCTAGGTTGACATAATCACCTAAAAATCACCATCTCTTTTGGTTCTAGAAGGTTTGATTAGGGGCTTCATATGCCCTAACAAGAGGTCACATGGTTTAGCTACTAGATGGGAGAGAACATTATAGAGGATGGTGAAGGAGGAGAATCACTTTGCATGGGTTCCTTTATTTTTTGGCCCACCTATATCATGATCTATATCAAGTGGTTTATTTTGGGAGTGTGAGTCACCCTACTACATGTGTCAACTTGGAGCACATTGTAATACTCTCATCGGATCACTTCAAGTTTAGGATTGTAGGACACCCATATGTCCATTTGTATGATCAGATTATATCTATACTTAAGATGGGAAATATGGAGTAGTGGAGGCATGTCTTAGAAAAGGTGGACTCATTGATCTTGCATCCTTAATTGGATTGAAAGAACTAGGAGGATGATGAGGTTTTACCTTATTGTTATCAGACTAGGTGTTTGATAGGGAGGACATCTTATGTAATAGAGAGGTGTCTACTAGATAGGATTTTGAGGTAATGTGGATACCTATAGGGTATAGCAAGGGGTTCAGGTGAGTTTTTGTGGACCACATAAGGGAGGAGAGAATGGGGACCCAATCTATCATTCAAGGTGGCTACTGTAGAGCTCAAAGCATTATAAATGTTCCTTGAGATATATAGAGGGACATAATAGATGCAAGTGCTACTTTGGGTTGAGTGGTTCACAACACATTTATTTACCAGGTTGACAATTTTAGGATATTTGTATCCTAGGTTGGAGGATGAGGAGGATGATGCATCACCTAGGAGGAGGTGGAGGAGGGGATAAGGATATGATGATGATGATTAGATTGGAGGAGATGGAGGAGGTGTAGATGAGGGTGGATAGGGACCACTGACAATAGTAAGATGACCGTTGAGGCCAACACAAGGTCAAGAAGGAGTACCCTAGTATAAAACATAAGTAGAGGGGGAGGACAACCTCCAAATAGGAATATGCAATGGTACAAGGATAGGTGCTAAGGTAAGATCATGATTTGGATGCATCGATTAGGGCTTTAGAGGCCAAGGTGAACTACCTCAAAAGATAGGTTACAAAGAGGGAGACTTATATTGCATAGTTACAACAAGATGTTTTAAAGCTATGGCTCAATAGAGGGATACTATTATAGCTAGGTTTGCATAGGAAAAGGCCACCTTATAGAAAGAACAAGTGACAATACTTGTTAGGTCTATATTGCAAATATTGTATTTTCATCAATTATATGAGTTAGTTGCACCTCTAGGGTAGAGGTAAATTAGTTTTATGTAGAGATCATATGGGAGATCATGTAGGGTAGGCTCAAAGAGTGGAGGTACTATATGACCTTGGGTTCCACTATGACCACCTTCAAATATAGGAGGGGTGGGACCATGAGTATCTCAAATAGGCCTAGGATAAGTAGACCTTGATATAATGATCTTTGAGAGATTATGATGTATTTTGGGTCTCTTTGTAATACCCCTTCCATAGTTTTCTTTTTAGTTTAATTGGCCAAAATCATTTGGGCCACTTTTCATCTGTGTATATATAACAGATAGATTTAATGCTATATATATTTATGTTTATGGTTTTACTGACCCCATACTTACATGTGTATGGTTTGCATGTATGTTTTATATTTCTGTTTGATGTGCTAGATATGTTTGAGGGATGGAGTCGTAGTTACTTTCTTGTGAGATCCACATGATCGACCTATCCACACCATTGCTTGTTATATATTTATACATGTATGTACATGCTCATCTTTTATGCAGGATTTCAAGTATCGAGCATTGGATTCCCTAAATTTCTAGGATGAGCGTGTCCTATCACAATATCTCAATGGTAAGAGAGGGGAGATAACATATAGGTCCAATCCTAACCCAAGCCATTGATTGTCCTGGAATAATGGACAAGTATATGTTTTTCAACCTATCTGAATTTGTCAAGGTGACGCAAATTCATGATCCATTCCCTTGAGTTTGTTTGTTATTTGAGTTAGTTGATTTTCACGTGTTGTAAGTCAAGTGAGTTTGTTGTGTGTTTTATTTGATTAAAATAACTAAATTGAGATTAATTATGAGATTAGAATAATTATATCTTATGAATATGCGAATATTAAATATAAGGATATTTAATTATTGAGAGTTAATTAAATACCTTTATTTATTAAAAAGACATAATTAAAAGTTTAATTATGAAGATTGGAGATTTAATTAAATATTAAGTCTAAATTAAATTATAAATGCATAATTAAAATATAAAATGATATTTATTATTAAGTTGGATATTTTAAATATGCTAGGAATTTTAATTTAATTAATATATAAAAATTAAAATTTAAAAAAAAATAGGAGTTAAGTAATATTTAATGTTGAGTTGCATATTTCATTAATTAAAATTAATCATCCACTTTGGATTGCATAAAATTTAGATAAAAATGATGTTGAACTCAAATTAGGAGTTTAGTTGTGCAAATTTAGTAAAGTTGATAATTGGAAAAATACATATTTATTATTAAAATTATAATTAATTATACAAACATGGTTTGGTAAACAAAAGGTTGAGAGTTAAGTTCTTATTTTAGATTTGCATGTTTTAGAAACCCTGGGTGGAATAGGCTTCCTATATGAGAGGTTTTTGGGATATTATTTCATTATGTCTATAAGGTTTTGGAAGAGCTCTCTTTGGTGAATTTAGGAAATTATTGAAAGCTTGGAAATTTTGGAGGTTGAATTGGATTCTTCTTTTTCTTTGAATTCAGACGTTGTTTGAGGAAGGGTTTTGAATCTTTTGTACAAATTCCTTTCTCAAAGTTTGTCTTCTTTGTGACTGTTAATCTATGATAGATTATGTAATTTTGAATTGGTTTGGATATTTAGATTTGTGTGGATAACTTTTGAAATTTCAGATTAGAAAATTCATGTTTAAACCAAGGATATTGCGTCTGTATTAAATTAGTTTAAAACCCTAGTTTTCATTGAATGAAATACAATTGGAAAATTAGAGGAATTTTTTTTGAATTCTTTATTATAAAAAGAAGATTGTTGGCCTATCAAGATATAGGGTAAAATACCATTAAAAAAACATATTAATATTTTTTGGATTAAAAAAAAATTTAAATAAATATTTATAAATAAATACATATACATATGTATTATAAAAATTTAAAGGGGGGCAAGGGTTTCGTCCCCCTACCCCCCCGATAGCTCAAAGTTACTGTGATAGTCAGAGCTACTATGGTTGTATAGTTGCCCATGATAGCTAGGCTATCGACGACAACCTAAGTTGTCGTAGCAGCTTGGCTGCCCATGACAAGCTAAGTTTCCATAGCAACCATTATCGTGGCAGCCTGAGCTACCTCCAACAATAGGGGGTGGGGTCGTGTTTCCCCCCTAATTGCAAGTGTGGTATTTTTTTAATAAATTTAAAATTTAATTTAATTTAATGTAATTTATTATTTAATTATTAATATATATATATATATATATTAATTCATATTAATTAATTTAATTAAGATTTATTATTAATTAAATATTAATATTAATTAATTTATATTAATATTTGTTCAATAAATATTTTTGTTGGTTTAAAATTTTTTTTTGTTAGACTTATATATGTAGATGTTTTAGTTTTAATATATGTGTGTGATTTTTGGTTAAGTTGCATTTGTTATTAATTGATTTTCTTTTTTAAACAAAGTATGAATATTTTATTAAACCTGTTATTTGAGAATATTTGATTCATAATTTACTATGTGATTGTCCTTGAAATCTTGTTGTCAAAAGGGAAATTTAAGTCTAGCTTGTAGGAAATAAGAACCAAAGGCTCAAGATGTGTTTTATGTTGGTCCTTTTTATGCGCATTGTGGTGTTTGTGATGGTTTTCATTTTTTTTTATCCAACCTTGTGTTGTTGAAGCTCATGATTATGAGAATACTTTGAGAGTGTGTTTTATGATGTTGTGGTTATGTGAGAACCAGTGTGTTCATGTTCTATTAAGGAACTAATTTGAGAATCTTTATTATTATTATCTTGGATGTTCTTGATTTTATTAAGACTAGGGGAGGTTAAATAGGTGCATCTTAGGGGAGTGGCTTACAGTAGGGGTCTGGGGCCAAAAGAGGCCAATACCAGGGTAGCCTATTGTAAGTTTTTTAATAAGTGATAACTTGGTAATTAAAATTTGGAGATCTCATTAAAAACATAATTAGTGATAATGCCTCACCCAAGCCTTGAGCTCTTATATAGGCTAAGGATGGGAATGGGATGATACCTAGCGAGTAGGTATGATTAGAGTTCCTTGTTCTTAGGAGAGGGTATTCTAGTTCCACATGGATCATATTGAGGGTCTGTGGCCTAGAGTGGTTAGGTCAGGATAACTCAATGCTTCAAGGTCTGGGGTCCAAAGTGACCAGTCTAGGATAACTCAAGTAGATGACCATGTGATGACACTCCCATAGTATTTAGCCTAAGTCTCCTCCATAGTTTATGCATTTTCCTCTAATGGTCAGTATTATTTGGTGGTATGTCTTGGTATTTCAGTATTATCTAATGGTTGGTATTTATTCAGTATTTGGTATCTAGTGGTTGGTTTTGGTATTGGTACTTGTTAGTATTTTGATATTTATTATCTTTTCTTTATCATTAGTTGGTGGTACCTTTTGAGATAGAGAGCCTTCTAGATCTATTTCTTAGTTATTTTGTTGTGTTGGATTTTGTGATTGTTATCTGAGTGGGGTCTTTTGTTATCTCTTAAGCATAGTAGGAGTGGACCTTTGGTTCCACGAAGTTGGGTGGTAGTGATTCTCTTACCATTTGAGATTTTGATGTTCCTATATTGGTGCTGGATGATGTTTTTTTCTATTACCTTCTTATTCTTCATTGGAGGCTTGGTCATATCTATCTTATGATGTTCTATTTGTACCTTATATTAGTGCTTTAGATGTAATTCTTTTGGGGTTATTGTACTATATTTTGTACTCGGTTATTGTTACATTCCCTGTGATTTGTGGAGAGGATGTTGTTTCATTGTGTATACCTTACAGTGTTGGTTGTATCTATGTTTAGTTTATATGATGTTTTAATTTTTATTCATTTGTATATATGTGATTTGTAATTATACTTAATCTAAAATTATTAATTAATGTACATACATAATTCTATGTCATGGAACCCTTGAGAGTTTTTAATTGTAGTTAAGTTGTACTTATGTACTTTTTTGTATCTTATGTTGTATTGCTTCCACATTGTTATCATTATTATTTTGAAAACTCTTAAGAAAAAAATTATTCTATAAACATAGCAACATGCTTAGGTTAAATTATCCTAGGTTCGCTGGTGAGGCATTACACTCTTCATTAGCTATTTTATATATTGACATCATCTCAATCTAACACTTATATTATTTTTTGAGATATATATGCGAGATGATACTATTTTTGGATTCTACATGGATTTCTTATGATTTTATTTGATGTTATAAATGCATTATGGTTTCTACATGTATGTTCCTATATGATACTATTTAATGTAACTTAGATGGATGATCCATCCTTATGATGTGATATGATTATGCTTAATGTTTAATTCTTATACTATGTATGTATATATGCATATTGTTAGCCCATTTTCCTATCATTGGCAAAATTCTTAGAAAATGGTCTTCATCCTTGCAAAACCCTATGAAATTGCCATGTCCTGCTACAATTTTGTTTTCATCACTGAAGAAGATGTAGGATGTTTTATGGCTTGTAAACTTAGTCAAGGATAGTTTAAGATGTGTGCAAGCTTCAGTCAAGATTGTATGTGCTTAAATGCATAAACCAATGAGATATTGCAGTTTGAAGGTCTGAAAAATAGGGTTTATCCATGTCCAAGGGTTTCATAAAAATTATCTAAGTCCAAAACCCTAGCCATATCTATTTCTTTGTTACCTTTTTCGGGCCACTTAAGCCTTGTTTGTGTACATGCCTTTATTTTCCTTTTTTTGCATGTTCTCTAGGTTCGAGCGATCAAATATTCATTTGTCAATCCGATGAATAAGGTGTTTTCTTAATCTCTTGTTCTGGGTGATTAATGCTTTAACATCTAGTAACTTGGCGAATGTAGTTTTCGCGTATTCTCCTGATCTTGGTGGTTATGTGGCTAACATTCAGTGACCTGTCGAATGGTTTTTTTTTCCTTCAGTCACTGAATCTACAAATGAACTGATCAAGGCAATGAAAAATTCAAAGAGTGACTAGTCTAGGATAACTCAAGTAGATGACCATGTGATGACACTCCCATAGTATGTAGCCTAAGTCTCCTCCATAGTTTATGCATTTTCCTCTAATGGTCAGTATTATTTGGTGGTATGTCTTGGTATTTTAGTATTATCTAATGGTTGGTATTTATTCAGTATTTGGTATCTGGTGGTTGGTTTTGGTATTGGTACTTGTTAGTATTTTGATATCTATTATCCTTTCTTTATCACTAGTTGGTGGTACCCTTTGAGATAGAGAGACTTCTAGATCTATTTCTTAGTTATTTTGTTGTGTTGGATTTTGTGATTGTTATTCGAGTGGGGTCTTTTGTTATCTCTTAAGCACAGTAGGAGTGGACCTTTGGTTCCACGAGGTTGGGTGGTAGTTATTCTTTTACCATTTGAGATTTTGATGTTCCTATATTGGTGCTGGATGATGTTTTTTTCTATTACCTTCTTATTCTTCATTGGAGGCTTGTTCATATCAATCTTATGATGTTATATTTGTACCTTGTATTAGTGCTTCAGATGTAATTCTTTTGGGGTTATTATACTATATTTTGTACTCAGTTATTATTACATTCCCTGTGACTTATGGAGAGGATGTTGTTTCATTGTGTATACCTTACAGTATTGGTTGTATCTATGTTTATTTTATACGACATTGTACTTTTTATTCATTTGTATATATGCGATTTGTAATTATACTTAATCTAAAATTATTAATTAATGTACATACATAATTCTATGTCATGGAACCCTTGAGAGTTTTTAATTGTAGTTAAGTTGTACTTATGTACTTTTTTGTATCTTATGTTGTATTGCTTCCATGTTGTTATCATTATTATTTTTGAAAACTCTTAAGAAAAAAATTATTCTATAAACATAGCAACATGCTTAGGTTAAATTATCCTAGGTTCGCTGGTGAGGCATTACACTCTTCATTAGCTATTTTATATATTGACATAATTTCAATCTGACACTTATATGATTTTTTAAGATATATATGCGAGATGATACTATTTTTGGATTCTACATGGATTTCTTATGATTTTATTTGATGTTATAAATGCATTATGGTTTCTACATGTATGCTCCTATATGATACTATTTAATGTAACTTAGATGGATGATCCATCCTTATGACGTGATATGATTATGCTTAATGTTTAATTCTTATACTATGTATGTATATATGCATATTGTTAGCCCATTTTGCTATCATTGCCAAATTTTTTAGAAAATGGTCTTCATCCTTGCAAAACCCTATGAAATTGCCATGTCCTGCTGTAATTTTGTTTTCATCACTGAAGAAGATGTAGGATTTTTTATGGCTTGTAAACTTAGTCAAGGATAGTTTAAGATGTGTGCAAGCTTCAGTCAAGATTGTATGTGCTTAAATGCATAAGCCAATGAGATATTGCAGTTTGAAGGTTTGACAAATAGGGTTTATCCATGTCCAAGAGTTTCATAAAAATTATCAAAGTCCAAAACCCTAGCCATATCTATTTCTTCATTACCTTTTTCAGGCCACTTAAGCCTTGTTTGTGCACATGCCTTTATTTTCCTTTTTTTGCATGTTCTCTAGGTCCAGACGGTCAAATATTCATTTGGAAATTCAGTGACTAAGGTGTTTTCTTAATCTCTTGTTTTGGGTGGTTAATGCTTTAACATCTAGTGACTTGGTGAATGTAGTGTTCATGTATTCTCTTGATCTTGGTGGTTATGTGTCTAACATTCAGTGACTTTTCGAGAGATTTTGTTTTCCTTCAGTCACTGAATCTCCAAATGAACCAATCAAGGAAAGAAAAAATTCAAAGATTAAATGAGAACCATAGATGATAAAAGGGATCAACGACTTTAGCTAAATCTCTTGAACAAACTCAAGGTTAGCCATGCATCCAATGATCCAGAGATTAAGGCATTCACATGTTCTCTAAATGTAATCCTGGTTAAGACAAATCTTATGAGATTATGATACTTTCTTTCTTCACCTGATCTCTAGATTAAGTCCTAGTTAAGTAAAGTGTTCAGTGAATTGGAGATGGCTTCAATCACTGAATCATCAGATCAAGTTGGGTTAGAGATAAAGGCTTGGAGATTGAATATGAGCCATTGATGCAGATAGATCAAACATTGGTCATTAGTTCACTGGATGAAACCATAGGTTAAGAAAATATTATGCGATCATGTGAATTCTTTGTTCGCATGATCTCAAGACTAAGCTCGGGTTAAGTAAAATGTGTCGAGATCAAGCGAGGCCTTTAGTCGCGTAATCTCCAAGTCTAATTAGAGTTAAAGGCTAGTTAAGGTTTTCCCTTTGTCATTGAATCAGATGATAAAAGGTGAGTTAAGTTAAATGTTTCGTGACTTAGCAATAACCATAGATTTAGATGAGATCACACAGTGGTCACCAGATCTCCCAAATGAATCATAGTTAAAGGAAATGTTTAGCGATTGCGTGAATGCCTTTGTCACCCAATCTCTAGACGAGACTCAGGTTAAGTGCAATATTATGAGATTGGAAGATAGTCTTCTGTTGCCAATTTTCCAGATGACTTAGGGTTAAGGGAGGCTTGATGAGGTTAAGATATAGATAGTTATCAGGTGTGATGACGTGCTTGCTCCTAATTGGTCTTCAAATAATGATGATGTGGCTGGAAATTTTCAAAAGCTTAGTTGAATGTTTGATGATTAATGAGGACCATCCAATGTGCCTGGAAATGATAGAGATTGATGACCACATTTTAAACTCAATTGATTGACCATTGCTGCTAGAGATTTGAATTTTTAAGGTTCTTCTATGAGTAAAGGACTGGTTATTAAATGCATCAGCGGTCGATCTACTTGATTTTATTTTTTCCACTATCATAGTATGGTTGAGAAATGATTCTTTTCTATGGAGGATGTCCATGTCATGGAAAAATGGGTAAATCTGTTAATATGACTTAGAACAATAGCGAGAGGGGGGGGGGTGAATTAGTTGTTCTCAAGTCTTGATGTCTAGAAAAAACTTAAAACATTTCCTTAAATCAGATCCAATAACCAAAACAAACTTGGTCATCACTGATTCAATGATAGAAACATATAACAATGTAGTCCACTACCCAGCTGTAACTTAACTTGTAAAACACAGAAATGTTCAAACCAAAACATTCACACAAGTATTAACACCAGGATTTATAGTGGAAAAACAATGTGGGAAAAACTGCTTTGTAACATGCTACTATTATTTTCACTCTTCTGAAGTGAGGGAGGTTAAAAGCCAACCCTATCAAAGGTTACAATACACACTGTTAGGTATGACCCGGTTACAGGATTTCAATCACCTTGTTAAAAGTGAGCCTTGTTATAGGACTTACATACACTCTATTAGAATGCAACCTTGTTCAAAGGATTTAACATATGAATGTTAGGTCAACCTCTGTTAAAAGGATTTTGACTATTAAAATGGTTAGAAAGTAGCAACAATATTTATCTCAGAAACATACAACTCACTTTACAAATATCAGATCTGATTCCATACACTAATGCTGGTTTACTAACTTTGAAACTTTTCCATCTCCATCTCTGATCTGCTCAAAACTTTTCTTCAAGCAACCACCACAATTCTCCTTCAACCTTTTTTTCTTATACAGTCAATAAAACTTTACTGATCTTCCAACATTCTCTTTTCCACCCTTGCACATACATATCCAATGCTCAGGTTCCCTTAATACTTTCCTTAATTAGGTTAACTCATCTTATGCCACTCAATCTCATTTGTAGATCTTAGGGTCAGGTCAGATTCATTGAACCTACCTGCTTCATATTCTTCGGCTTCATTTCTAAAATCATCTCAAATCTCTTAAAGATTTACAATAAAATGTTTTATAATGCATTTAATGCTTTCAAACAATCAATAAATAAAGTCAACATGTTTTACATAATCCAAGAATTCAATAATGTCTACTCCAAAACTAAATTCTCTTCAAACATAGAAATGTTGATGCTTGGTTAATACTGTGATCAACTACTCGGTCTTCATGTAGAAAGCTCGATCATTACTAAAAATGTTTCCTCAGCTTATACTGTCTTCCTCATTAATTAGCTATTGTTCGGTCGACACTAGAATTTTTCTCAGCATACATTGACTCGGTCGACACTAAGGTTACTTGGCTTAAACATGATTTCTCCATTTTTTTTCTCAGTCAAGCCTACTAGTTTAGTCTTTACTCTTACTAAGGTAAACAATACATTGTCTCATCATTGTACAACATAGTCAAGTACACATTGTAGTATCAAGATAACTCAACCATTCCCTAGGTGCTATTGTTACCAACCTTTCCCCAATCCTTCACAACAATACAATACATATAGTACTTTCCTAAGTAGCAACAATCTTACCAATTAATGTTTGACATCAATGACAATACAACAATTTGTTCAATTGTAGTTTCCAACAATCTCCCTCTTTGGCATTGATGGCGACACCATATGATATCACCTGAATAACACATGGATTACCAACAAATCCAAAAAATTATCTATTCATCAGAGAATTATTTATAATATCCTTAGCTTCATTCTAATTTAGAATCCTATAAGCCTCACTTCTGTGACCATCAGAAGTATTCAGATCTCCCTCTATCCCGATCCTTCATTTTAGTTCATCACCCTTACTTTTTAGTGTCATGTATTATCATATCAGTTCATCTCCCTCTTTGACAAAAATGCCAAAGTAGCAACTAAAACATACATCCATCAGATGTAGATAATATCTATGCAGCTCAATATTTTCTCCCTCTGTCATGTTGCTTATGACTGATTCATTATCTTTGCTCCTTTTCACAACTCTAGACCAGCCCTAAAGTGTGACAATCTTCTGAATCAATTTGTCAAATATTCTACTGTAGCATATTTGATGCAGTGCTCCTAGCTTGTCTAGGAAGCCTCAGTTAGGGGAAGGACCCCTAATTAATTTCTAAAATATCTCATGAGCTTCTCTAGGTAAAGATTTAGTGAATATGTCTGCTAATTGTTCTTTTGTATTCACATATTCCATTCAGACATCTTTATCTTGTACTAATTCTCTTAAGTAGTGATACTTGATTGCTATGTGCTTGGTCTTCATGTGCATCCCTGGATTCTTAGAAATATTGATAGAACTTTTGTTGTCACAAAAATTAACAATAGGTTCAGTGATTTCTTCTTTCATGCCTATCAACAATTGTATTATCCATACCAAATTTGAATAGTTTACTGCAGTAGCAATATACTCGGCCTCGGCAGTAGATTGGGAAATGCAATTTTGTTTCTTGCTCATCTAGGAGACTAATCTATGTCCAAGAAAGAAAGCTCCACCACTAGTACTCTTTTTGTCATCTACATTTCTTGCCCAATCAACATCTGTATAAACTCTAAGTTCAAATTTGTCATCCTTCTTATAATATAGACCATAGTCACCAATTCCTTTCAAGTATCTCATAATTCTTTTCACATCCATCAAGTGTGTTTCCTTAGGATTGGCATAGAATCTTGCCACAATCCCAATAGCTAGTGCAATATCTGGTCTACTATGTACAACATATTGGAATTTTCCAATCATGGATCTATACAAAGTCTGATTCACTTCTACAACATCATCATTCTTAGATAACTTTTGTCTAGTAACCATAGGAGTACTCACTAGTTTAGCATCTTCCATCCCAAAAGTTTTCAGTATTTCATTAACATACTTAGACTGGGTAATAAAAATTCCATTCTTCCTTTGATATACTTGTAAACCAACAAAGAATTTGATCTCACCAAACATGTTCATTTCAAATTCAGTTTTCATTTCATTTGAAAATCTTTTACACAATGCATCTTGTCCACAAAAAATAATGTCATCCACAAATTTTTTTGCCAACAGGATACCTTTACCTTCTTCATATTTCATGTACAGATTGCTTGTGTCATTTGTTCTTGTAAATCCAATATGTATCAAGTAGTTGTGCAGCCTCTCATACCATGCTCTGGGAGCTTGTTTCAATCCATATAGCACTTTTGTTCAGTTTGCACACCATGTGTCTTCTGTTTGGATCAATAAAACCTTCTAGCTATTCTATGTAAACTTCTTCTTCTAGTATACCATTAAAAAATGCAAACTTGACATCCATTTGATATACCTTGAAATCTTTATAAGCAGCATATGCAAGCCAAGTTCTTACTCCTTCCAATCTAGCTACAGGGTCAAATATCTCCCCATAATCTATTCCTTCTTCTTGTGCATAGCCTTTGCATACCAGCCTAGCTTTGTTCCTAGTTATTTCACCATTTTCATTCATCTTATTCTGAAACACCCACTTTGTTCCTATAACATTTTTGTTTTCAAGTCTCGGCACTATAGTCCAAGTATCATTCTTCTCAATCTGGTCAATCTCTTCATTCATTGCTTATATCCACTGTTCATTCTCCAATGCCTCTCTAGTTGACTTGGGTTCAAATTCACATAGTAGGCATGTTGGATCCTTAGTCTTACTTCTGGTCTAAATTCCAATGTTTTTTTCTCAAATTATCTATTTAGGCTTGTGATGTCTTCTTACATATTTTTCCAAAATAGGTTCAGCTCTTCTCCCCTCTATTTCATCAGGTTCCCCAACAAGATTGTCAAATTCAGCTTCTGAATGCTCGACAACCTCTTCTTGATATTCATCTGTATTTTCTTGTAGCTCGGCATGTTCTTATTCTCTTTCAGTACTATTTTCTTGATGCTTGACAACATCTATTTATTGCTCGACATTTCTTATCTGAGACTCAGCATCAGGTCCAAGTCTGTTACTTGCCTCTTCTTCTTCCTCAATGTACACAAAAGATCTATAATCTTCTAGTTCTCTTTCACTGTCAGCTTCATTTCTTTCTGCATACTCATCAATTTTCATATTCACACTTTCCATAATTTTGTTAGTGTAAGAGTTCAAACACTTGTAAGCTTTACTTTTTGTGGAATATCCTAGAAATATGCCTTCATCACTCTTAGCATCAAAATTTCCATTCCTAGTGTCTTTTAATATATAACACTTACTTCCAAAGATTCTAAAGTATTTAACACTTGGTGCATGCCCATGCCATAATTCATAAGGTGTCAGATTTGTACCTTTCTTGATCTGTACCTGGTAAAGAGTGTAGACTGTAGTGCTTATAGCTTCTTTCCAGTATTTATGTGCCACATTCTTTTCAATCAACAATGTCCTTGCACAATCCAAGATAGATCTATTTCTTCTTTCTTCTATACCATTTTGTGGAGGTGTTCTATGTGTAGACATCTATGTTTTAATTCCTCTATCATTGCAAAATAGATTGAATTCATTTGATGTAAATTCTCCACCTTTGTCAGATCTAAGACATTTCAGGTTCCTACATGTCTCCTTCTCAACCTTAGCCAAATACCACTTAAAGGATTGAAAAGATTCAGGTTTTTCTTTTAGAAACATTACATGCATCATCCTAGTGTGATCATGAACAAACAGGATAAAGTATCTAGCACCATAGTAACTTTGTACACCCATAGGTCCACAAAGGTTAGTATAAACCAAATCTAAAATGTTTTCAGAAGCAAAAGATTTTCTCTTAAAATTTGACTTTTTCATCTTTCCTAACTGACGTTCCTTGCACATCACATTCTCAGGTTTCTTCAATCTAGGTAGACCTCTTACCTTTTTCTTCTTACTTATCTCTACCAGATTATCAAAGTTAACATGACATATCCTTTAATGCCATAACCAAATATCATCAAGTTGTGTAATTAAACATGTTTCTTCAGATAGGTCAAAATAAAACAAATTACCTATATTTTGATCTCCACTTCCAATTAGTTCTCCAGTAGCATCAAATATTTTAGCTTGCTTGTGATGAAATTTCATTTGGTAACTAGTTTTGTTGAGCTGAGAAACACTTAACAAATTATAATTAAGACCTTCAACCCAATATGCATTTTCACAAGATATCTTATCAGTCAGTTTAATCAAACCTTTTCCTCTAACAGGACACGGTGCATCATTACCAAATTTTACACTTTTACCTTTGTAATGATGTAAGGTCTCAAACTTATTTTTGTCACCAATCATGTGATGTGAACAACCATTGTCAATAATCCATTTATCATTCTTGTTCACATAGGATATCAATGCAGTTTTCTCATCCTCATCACATTCATATTTCATTGCAACATAGACTACCTCAATTTCAAAATCATCACTATCAGTGTCAGTCTCTTCTTCAGCAATGTGACAAGATTTCTTACCTTTTCCTTTGTAGTCCTTGTTCCTTTGGTAGCTTTTGTCATCTCTTTTGTCTTTGTGTTTTCTTTTTCTTTCATCATCTTTATCCTTCCTGTTAGGACATCTAGCAGCTATATGACCAACTTTATTACATTCAAAACATATAATAAGGAGTTCACCTTTATACTTTCCTTTTCCTCTTCTCAGTCTTCTAGCCATAAGAGCTTCTAGATGTTCTAGTTCTTCATCAGAAGTGTCATTGTCACTTTCACTTTCACTTTCACTTTCTCTGATGCATCATTCTTTTTGTTTCTTTGGCTTGTTCATAACTAGTTGTGACTTGAAAGTAGATTCAACATTACTAGTGCTTCCAACAATGAAATTATCATAGTTGGAGAGTTCAAAAGTAGTCATCTTACCAACAAAACTTTCCAAAGTAGGCACATTAGTAGAGTTGCATCTAGATTCATGAATAGCTGAGATCTTAATAGCATATATAGGACATAGGGTTCTTAGTAATTTCCCAATTATAGTTTCATCCTCAATAACCCCATTTGATCCTCTAATAGAATTCACAACTTCTTTTATTCTATCACAATATTGTGTAATGTTTTCACCTTCTTGCATTCTCATTTCATCAAACTTACCTCTGAGACTCTCGGCCTTTGCTTTCAATACATTTAAGTCACCACCATAGATCCTTGCAAGAGTGTCCCACATCTCCTTAGAAGTTGTGCAATCCTTAATGTCCTCAAATTCTAGATAGCTTAGGGCAGATGCAATTTCTAGCATTGCCTGATTATGTTCTTTGTTAGCTCTCATTTCATTGGTAGTCAAAGGTGCGACAGGTGAGACATAGCCATTCTCAATGTAGTACTTTGCAAAGTCACCAATAATGGCCAGATGTAGCTTCATCAAGCTTTGCCATGCAGGGAAGTTTTCCTTATTTAGCTTCGGTACCTCCTTCTTATACATCCTGATTATTTTCTTCCAGCCCCTTTAAACTTGATTTTTGTAAACACTAATAATAAGAAACAAATTGTTGATACCAATTCTTAATATGATTTAGAACAATAGAGAGGGGGGGTAAATCATTTGTTCTCAGGTCCTGATGTATAAAACAAACTTAAAAATTTTCCTTAAATTAGATCCAATAACCAAAACAAACTCAGTCATCACTGATTCAATAATAGAAACATATAACAATGCAGTCCAATACCCAGCTGTAACTTAACTTGTAAAACATAGAAATGTTCAAACCAAAACATTCACACAAGTATTAACACTAGGATTTATAGTGGAAAGCCAACCTGGGAAAAACCACTTTGTAACATGCTACTATTATTTTCACTCTTCTGAAGTGAGCTCGGTTAAAAGCCAACCCTGTCAAAGGTTACAATACACACTATTAGGTGTGACCTGGTTAAAGGATTTCAGTCACCCTGTTAAAAGTGAGCCTTGTTATAGGAATTACATACACTCCATTAGAATTCAACCTTGTTCAAAGGATTTAACATATGACTATTAGGTCAACCTCTATTAAAAATATTTTGACTGTTACAATGGTTAGAAAGTAGCAACAATATTTATCTAAAAAACATACAACTCACTTTGCAAATATCAGATTTGATTCTGTACACTAATGCTAGTTTACTGACTTTGAAACTTTGCTATCTCCATCTCTGATCTGATCCAAATTTTTTGTTACCCTATTTTTCATCATGAAAAAATAATAGACAAATAGTAGGGGTGCATTTAGGTACTTTCATTTAACAGTATTTTCTAGGTTATGTCAGTATCATTTTGTTATTGCATTCAAATCAAATTCTCAATTGTACTCTAAGTATTGATCATATGTTAAAATTTGCCAAAATTTATAATTGATCATTACATTGTGCATTCATACTGAATGTAATTTACAAATTCTCTTTTCATACTTCGTATTTCATATTTTAATAAATAGAGTACAAGTAAAGAATAGAAATAAGAGATAGGGGTATGAGTGAGTCTTCTACATTGCCTTGAAGTTGTCTACATATTTAGAGCTAGTTGTCATGTCTGGTCCAGGTTTCTGGTCTTTGTCTTGAGTCTGTATCTGTCTACTTTTAAGTCTTTAGGAGTTGTCCTGCATCATGGTCAAGATTTTTTTAGATCCAACTGGATCTAAGCAATGCAAGAAGAAAGAGCATCATAAAATATCAATTCTTTCATAGCTGCATATAATTTTGATATTGAATGTAATAGCAAAATGAGCATGTACATAAACTGAAAAGTAGTATTAAAAGATAGCTGTGCAACTTTAAGTTAGTGAGCACACTAGTGGTCTGATGGATGCCCAAAATTGATCACTGGGTCATGGTCACTAACATAAAGTGTTTTTTTTTTATGTTTTAAGCTTAATAGAGAAATGCATGGTTCAAAACAAACTGATATTCTTCACAGTTTAGAATCAACAGAGATGCAGTATACTAAACAGTTTATGCTGCTCATAGAATTAGTATCATATTTAGATATTATTCATTTGCTGAAAAGATGTTTAAAGATCAAACAAAAGAACACATGAATCTGTTTGTGGGTGTCATGAGCCCATGCTCGAACCCCATAAATAGATTATGTTGCTGAAAGTGAAATTTGTGCTATAATCTTGTCATATTTGAAATCATGGATTTATTGCAGAATATAAATTTGTATTATAGTGCTCACTGTGAAAATAGTAGATGCATCAGTTGCTAGCAAGGAAAGATAATCAGACAATGGTGCAATGCATGGATTTAGGTCTTATGAGTGATACAAACTATCTGTGATAACTGCTACAGCATAGTATAGAGCTTTGCAAAATATAAATCTAACACATGCTCACTATTCAAACATCTATGGAGAATATCACAATAGTAGAAGAACTAAGCTCCAATAAAATGTGACATATGCTATGCAAGCTATCAGAGCTTAATATAGATTCGGCCTTTTCAGATTTGAGATTTTAATAATGCAAACACAACTTGGAATGTATTGTTTTTAGTTAGCAAAGAAGCTTGATATTCTTCAATGTATCATTCCAAGGAGCCAGCAATAACAAAGGCTCAAAATCTCATAGAATCAATGAATGAATAGAGCTTATCAACACAGTGAAATATCAAGTTTTAGAGAATAGGTGCTGGCAAAGAGAAACTCAAGGTGTTCTAAAATCAAAACCCAAGATGATTTCAAATCATTGTGAGAACTCTTAGTCAAAAGCTGAGCCTCATTGTTTCAACCTATGTGCTTTTAGCTCAAGTTCATTGAGCTTTGCAGAACAAGATGCTCACAATCTAAAGAAAAGTTTCAACGGTTTGTACTGCCAGTCAAGCTAAAACCCAGGATAAAATGGAATTTAATAACCAGCAATAATAGAGGAGAAGGCTCAAAATTCCACAAACAATGTGAAATAAAATTAGAGACAAATCCCATTTCTCAAATGACAAATTTGAGGTTTACACTGAGAAGAAGCAAACTGAGACTGATAAAATAAATAACAGTGGGTGTTGTGATTGTTAATATAAATAAATTTTGAGTGGAGAGTTTGTATAAAATGCCAAAGAAGAAGCAAAGGAAGAAAGTAACAGTGTGTGCCATGAGTGACAAAGCAAGCTTGCGGTGTGCATCAAATAAAGAATTTTAGTCACCCTATACCAACAGTGGCCACCAGTGAAGGCATGTCCAAGTTCAACAATGAAGCAAGATACATATCAAGTCAACTGTAACTTATTCATGGATTCATAGTTAAATAGTCAGTCATCTATTGAATTCAAATAATAGTGATCTTCCATATAAGAGGAAAAGAGGCCGTAACCTATGCTGTATTAAAGAACAACTTCATGATATTTATGCCAGAGAATGAGTTTCGTAAGATAAATAGAGAGTTCATTAGAAGACTTACAGTTCACTGAACTTGAGTTTGAAATCAATGTCAAGTTCCTTGTTTGAGATACATACAGAGAAGAAGTAGTAGTGATCTTTAGTATGATAGAGGGCTTGAGTTCAATAATGGAGTCCTCTCACAGTCAAGCAAAGTTCCTTCAAGCAATTTTTGAAGGCTTCTACATGTTAGGGTTTCATTTCCCTTAACTTCTTTGTGAAGAATAAAAAAACACAAGTGCCAAGATCAAGAATGAGATAACTGTTTGGAGTCCGCCAAGCAGTTCAATGCCTTCAATGCATGTCAGTTCCTGCAGAGCCTCGAGAACTACTCATAATGCCACCTGTCGTTCTTATCTCCTTGTTTTTTTGCATAGCATTGCAAGTGGATGAAGAGTCATGTCGTCTTTCCCACTTTTCTTATAATTTACAATTAGAGTCCCTAATCTAAGTTAGGAGATAATGGTAGGATAGTTAATATTAAATTTTTATTTAATATTAATTTCTTTTTTATAATTTTTGGCAATTTTCTTTGTAAAAGGATTTAATTCCTTATATTAGGCCAAAAATTTAGGGAAGAGGCATTTAGAGGAAGTTGGTGAAAGGCTTAGTTAATGGCACATTTTTTGGCACATTTTTTGGCTAGAATCGGGCATTTTTGGAAAGCTTAGATTTTCAGATTTGAGGAAAGGAGAGGATATAAAATTGATTTTTTGATGATCAATTAGGGGTTGCAAATTTTGGAGAGAGAGCATATAGTGAACATATCGTTCCTAAGTGCTTTAATGACCATTTTTGTAATTATTTTGTTAGATTTTTGAAGGAATGAACCTGATTCTTTGACTCATATTTATTTGTTTGTTTTGATATTGAATCATGTTTTCATCTTTTCTAACAAGTTTCAAATCATTTATTATCTAAAGGAAGTGAATAAAATTCTGTTCCTTCTCAAGATAATCAATTGCCCCTAGGCCTTGTATGAGAAATGTATGTTTGTTAATTGTCCAAGCTATTTGTGGTAGAACCCTAATAGCATGAATTTATTAACCTATATGTTGAGCAGAGATTCAGAGTGTTAAGATATCCATTTGTGAGTCAAGATTGAATTTCATCTCTTTTGTAAAGTTTGAATTATTCATTGGTGTATCACCCTAATCTTTTAGTTATAGTATTCTTTTCCCTTTTCCCCATCAATTTGTAGATTAGGAAAGTGATATTCCATAATTTATAGGAACCGGCCTAGAATCCAGAGATTCCTCTTCATTCACAGTCTACCCACAGCTAAAAGAGGTTTCCATTTTCAGGATAGAATTGTTGTTTAGCCTTAATGTCTGATTTAAGGTAACAATTCTATGCCCAAACTATTTTTCGCATGCTCGGTTGGACACGTTCTTCAATGAATGGGTCAAATTACATTATAGTACTTGTTGGTTTTGGTGTGCAATCAACAAGATTTAAACCTGAAAGAGGTCACATTTTGCATATCTGGTGGATCCGTGAAGGAAATTCTATTGTTTCAAAAGGAAAAGCTGGTATCTTTCATGTAGTTTTATATTCTGATTTCTAGACTTTTAGATGAATAAAAATGTCAACTTTTCAAAGAAGGTATGTTTACCTAGATGGTTAGTTTTCAAGTTTTCTTTCATTTCAAGAAAATTTTGTTTGAGAGGATCATTTTCAGTAGTCTTATCAAGGTCAGCAATCCCAGTATGATTTCTATGATTCTACAAAAAATAATGGTTCACAAATTGGAGATACCGCAAGTATGTTGCAGAATTTGCCTATGTAGATTGCTGAGTTGAACAGGTAGCTAGAAGAGCATGCTTATCAGGCCCAGATCCAATAGCAGCAAGCATTGGCTAAGCAAGATCAAAGTTACAAGAAGTATCTAGCTGAACAATACAAGAGGAATGAAGCCAAGCTTGCAAGCAGGTTAGAGGCATAGAAAGATGTTTATGAAAAGAAGCTTCAAAAAGGATGATAGCTCTTAAAAGCCATGTTTGATAGAGGCAATGAACTTCATTTAGAGAAATAAAAAGAATTAAGAGCTCATCAGGAGTCTCATGAGAATTTTCAAGAGAAAAAAGAAAAGGAACTCAGAGCACAACAAGAATTTATCTAGAAATTTCTAGAGCTAATAGGTGCCATGGTAAAACATGGTCATGAATATTAGTTGGAGAATGAAAGAGATTCAAAAGCTTAGGAGGAGACCTATGAAAAAGAGCTACAGGATGTCAAGCAAAATATGCGATTCCTATCTTCTATAGATGAAAAGCATAAAGAAGGCTATCATATGCAGATTGAGAAGTGTTCTCAACTAGAAGAAGACAAGGAGACCATTGAAAAGGAGGTTTCTGATCTAAAGAAGGTTCTTTTTGAGCAATTTGAGATAAGGAAAATTACAAAAAATCAAAATATTTGTGTTGATAAGAAAATACTTCTCCTATAAAAGAATCAAGAAGAAGAAGAAGATCAATTTTGGGATGAGATGGAGCAGTTTTGCTTGCATCTTGATGTCAAGCCCTCACTTTTGGAAAGTACATACAAGCTACAGGAGGAGATTATTTCTAACTAGCATAATGAACAAATAAATCAAACTAAAGTAATCTCTTAGGAAGCTGAAACTATCAAGGAGAACTCCAAGTTCATCCTTTCTCAAGGCTGTCCTATCAGGCATTTGGTCTAAATGGAGGCTATAAAAGAAGGACAAGCTATGCCAGTGCCTCTACAAGATGAAGCTAAGAGGGAATCAAATCAACTTGCTATCCTATTTTGTCAAGTAAGTAAGCCTCTATTGGATCTTCATCAAAAGTTGTTGCTTGCTAATTTTATTCAGAATAATGGTGTTTACAATTAGCTTGATCAAGTAGGTAAACTTCATATCAGTTAGATCCTTGTCATGAAAATGATCATGTTCATCTCAGATGCTCATTTCATGATGATTATTCATAAGCATATAGATTATTGTGATCTTAAAAGGAAAGGAAGTTATTTTTCACAATCAGTGAATGGTTTTGTTTAGCTAGGCTTGAAGCTGGTTAAAGTACGTTAGTTTAGATTTTCATTTCAATAAGTGCAGTCCAGCACTAGGTTTTAGGTTGCATGAGTCTAGGTCTAGGCTTAGGTGCATTTTCATTTCAATAAGGTTGCATTCATGTGTGTTCCAGTTATCTGACTCCTATTGCCTAGTGATAAGATCTGAGTTCATGTCTAGCAGGCAGACATCCAACAGAAGTCGCCAAAAATGTTACCCTATTTTTCATCATGCAAAAGTAATAGAAAAATAGTAGGGGTGCATTTAGGTACTTTCATTTAACAGTGTTTTGCAGGTTATGTCAGTATCATTTTGTTATTGCATTTAAATCAGATTCTCAATTGTACTCTAAGTATTGATCATATGTTAAAATTTGCCAAAATTTATAATTGATCATTACATTGTGCATTCATACTGAATGTAATTTAAAAATGCTCTTTTCATACTTCGTATTTCATATTTTAATAAATAGAGTACAAGTAAAGAATAGAAAGAAGAGATAGGGGTATGAGTGATTCTTCTGCATTGTCTTGAAGTTGTCTACATATTTAGAGTTGGTTGTCATGTCTGGTCCAGGTTTCTAGTCTTTGTCTTGAGTCTGCATCTGTCTGATTTTAAGTCTTTAGGAGTTGTCCTGCATCATGGTTAAGAGTTTGTTAGATATAATTGGATTTAAGAAATGCAAGAAGAAAGAACATCATACAATATCAATTCTTTCATAGCTACATATAATTCTGATATTCAATGTAATAGCAAAATGAGCATGTACATAAACTGAAAAGAAGTATTAAAAGACAGCTGTGCAACTTTAAGTTAGTGAACACACCAGTGGTCTGATGGATGCCCAAAATTGATCACTGGGTCATGGTCACTAACATAAAGTGTTTTTTTTTTATGTTTTAAGCTTAATAGAGAAATGCATGGTTCAAAACAAACTGATATTCTTCACAGTTTAGAATCAACAGAGATGCAGTATACTAAACAGTTTATGCTGCTCATAGAATTAGTATCATATTTAGATATTATTCATTTGCTAAAAAGATGTTTAAAGATCAAACAAAAGAGCACATGAATCTATTTGTGGGTGTCATGAGCCCATGCTCGAACCCCATAAATAGATTATGTTGCTGAAAGTGAAATTTGTGCTATAATCTTGTCATATTTGAAATCATGGATTTATTGCAGAATATAAATCTGTATTATAGTGCTCACTGTGAAAATAGTAGATGCATTAGTTGCTAGCAAGGAAAGATAATTAGACAATGGTGCAATGCATGGATTCAAGTCTTATGAGTGATACAAACTATTTATGATAACTGCTACAACATAGTATAGAGCTTTGCAAAATATAAATCTAACACATGCTCACTGTTCAAACCTCTATAGAGAATATAAGAGCAGTAGAAGAACTAAGCTCCAACAAAATGTGACATATGCTATGCAAGCTATTAGAGCTTAATATAGATTCGGCCTTTTCAGATTTGAGATTTTAATAATGAAAACACAACTTGGAATGTATTGTTTTTAGTTAGTAAAGAAGCTTGATATTCTTCAATGTATCATTCCAAGGAGCTAGCAATAACAAAGGCTCAAAATCTCATAGAATCAATGAATGAATAGAGCTCATCAACACAGTGAAATATCAAGTTTTAGAGAATAGGTGCTAGCAAAGAGAAACTCAAGGTGTTCTAAAGTCAAAACCGAAGATGAGTTCAAATCACTATGAGAACTCTTAGTCAAAAGCTGAGCCTCATTGTTTCAGCCTGTGTGCTTTTAGCTCAAGTTCATTGAGCTTTGCAGAACAAGATGCTTACAATCTAAAGCAAAGTTTCAACGATTTGTACTACCAGTCAAGCGAAAACCCAGGCTAAAATGGAATTTAATAACAAAAAATAATAGAGGAGAAGGCTCAAAATTCCACAGACAATGTGAAATAAAATTAGAGACAAAGCCCATTTCTCGAACGACAAATTTGAGGTTTACACTGAGAAGAAGCAAACTGAAACTGATAATGTAAATAACAGTGGGTGCTGTGATTGTTAATATAAATAACTTTTGAGCCGAGAGTTTGTATTCAATGCTAGAGAAGAAGCAAAGGAAGAAAGTAATAGTGGGTGCCATGAGTGACAGAGCAAGCTTGTGGTGTGCATCAAATAAAGAATTTTAGTCACCCGATACAAATAGTGGCTACCAGTGAAGGCATGTCCAAGTTCAACAATGAAGCAAGATACATATCAAGTCGACTATAACTTATTCATGGATTCATAGTTAAACAGTCAATCATCTATTGAATTCAAATAACAATGATCTTCTATATAACAGGAAAAGAGGCCATAACCTATGTTGTATTAAAGAACAACTTCATGATATTTATGCCAGAGAATGAGCTTCATAAGATAAATAGAGAGTTCATTAGAAGACTTACAGTTCACTGAACTTGAGTTTGAAATCAATGCTGAATTCCCTGTTTGAGATACATATAGAGAAGTAGTAGTGATCTTTAGTATGACAGAGGGCTCGAGTTCAATAATGGAGTCCTCTCACAGTCAAGAAAAGTTCCTTCAAGCAATTTTTGAAGGCTTCTGCATGTTAGGGTTTCATTTCCCTTAACTTCTTTGTGAAGAATCAAAAAAATCAAGTGCCGAGATCAAGAATGAGATAATTGTTTGGAGTTCACCAAGCAATTCAATGCCTTCAATGCATGTTAGTTCTTGCAGAGCCTTGAGAACTGCTCATAATGCCACCTTGCATTCTTATGTCCTTATTTTTTTGCATAGCATTGGAAGTGGATGAAGAGTCATGTCGACTTTCCCACTTTGCTTATAATTTACACTTAGAGTCCTTAATTTAAGTTAGGAGATAAGGGTAGGATAGTTAATAGTAAATTTTTATTTAATATTAATTTCTTTTTTATAATTTTTGTCAATTTTATTTGTAAAAGGATTTAATTCCTTATATTAGGCCAAAAATTTAGGGAAGAGGCATTTAGAGGAAGTTGGTGAAAGGCTTAGTTAATGACACATTTTTTGGCACATTTTTGGGCTAGAATCAGGCATTTTTGGAAAGCTTAGATTTTCGGATTTGAGGAAAGGAGATATAAAATTGATTTTTTGATGATCAATTAGGGGTTGCAAATTTTGGAGAGAGAGAATATAGTGAACATATCATTCCTAAGTGCTTTAAAGGCCATTTTTGTAATCATTTTGTCAAATTTTTGAAGGAATGAACTAGATTCTTTGACTCACATTTATGTATTTGTTTCGATATTGAATCATGTTTTCATCTTTTCTAACAAGTGTCAAATCATTTATTATCTAAAGGAAGTGAATAAAATTCTGTTCCTTCTCAAGATAATCAATTGCCCCTAGGCCTTGTATGAGAAATGTATGTTTGTTAATTGTCCAAGCTATTTGTGGTAGAACCCTAATAGCATGAATTTATTAACCTATATGTTGAGCAGAGATTTAGAGTGTTAAGATATCCATTTGTGAGTCAAGATTGAATTTCATCTCTTTTTCAAAGTCTAAATTAGTCATTGGTGTATCACCCTAATCTTTTAGTTATAGTATTCTTTTCCCTTTTCTCCAACAATTTGCAGATCAGGAAAGTGATATTCCATATTTTCTAGGAACCGGCCTAGAATCCAGAGATTCCTCTTCATTCATAGTCTACCCACAGCTAAAAGAGGTTTCCATTGTCAGGATAGAATTGTTGTTTAGCCTTAATGCCTGATTTAAGGTAACAATTCTAAGCCCGAACACTTTTCTTCAAGAAACCACCACAATTCTCCTTCAACCTTTTCTACGTATACTGTAAATAAAACTTTACTGATCTTCCAGCATTTTCTTTTTCACCCATGCACATACATATCCAATGCTCAGGTTCCCTTAATACTTTCCTCAATTAGGTCAACTCATCTTATGCCATGCAATCTCATTGGTAGATCTTAGGGTTAGGTCAGATTCATTGAATCTACCCACTTCATGTTCTTTGGCTTCATTTCTAGAATCATCTCAAATCTCTTAAAGATTTACAATAAAATGTTTTACTGTGCATTTAATGCTTTCAAAAAATTAATAAATAAAGTCAACACGTTTTACATAATCCAAGAATTCAACAATGTCAGCTCCAAAACTAAATTCTCTTCAAATATAGAAATGTTGATGCTCGGTCAATATTGTGATCAACTACTTGATCTTCATGTAGAAAGCTCGGTCATTACTAAACATGTTTCCTCAAATTATACTGTCTTCCTCGGCAATTAAGTGTTGTTTGGTCGACACTAGAATTTTTCTTGGCATACACTAACTTGGTCGACACTAACATTACTCGACTTAAACATGATTTCTCCATTTTTTTCTCGGTCAAGCCTACCAATTTAGTCTTCAGTCTTACTAAGATAAACAATACATTGTCTCATCATTGTACAACATAGTCAAGTACACTTTGTAGTATCAAGATAACTCAACCTTTCCCTAGGTGCTATTGTTACCAACCTTTCCCCAATCCTTCACAACAATACAATAGATATAGTACTTTCCTAAGTAGAAATAGTCTTACCAATTAAGGTTTGACATCAATGATAATACAACAATTGTTTCAATTGCAGTTTCCAACAATCTCACTCTTTGGCATTAATGGAAACACCATATGATATCACCTGAATAACACATGGATTACCAACCAATCCAAAAATTTATTTGTTCATTAGAAAATTATTTATAATATCCTTAGCTTCATTTTGATTTAGAATCCTATAAGCCTCACTTCTGTGACTGTCAGAAGTATTCAAATCGCCCTCTATCCTGTGTTAGAAAGTAAAGTCCACCAAGATAACTGAGAGGGGGGGTGAATCAGTTATCATATAATTATAACTTTTAACATCTTCAACAAAATTTAACCATGTAATTAATGCAATTACTAACCATACAAATATATTCATACACAATGACACAATAACACAAGATATGTTGACTAGGGAACGTCTTGATCAAAGAGTAAACCCCAGTGGGAATGATGCCCACAAAAGATGCACTAATATGAATATTCCTTGTGAGAGGATGGACTCTGTTAGGAGTCTTATGAAATACATTCAGTACATATAAATCCCTATTAGGAGATTTTGAATCTTTGTTAAAAGATTCTAACCTTGTTAAGAGTTATGGAAGACAGAAGGACCCACTGCCCAAACAGCTTCAGGGTAAGATCACTGAACACACTATGCAAATAACCTTGATATTATTTAATAGAATAATATGAAATATGTTACCTCCTTACTATTCCAAACCGTACTCACTGCTACATCAGATCTCAATTCCAGATCTCTGAACTTCGCATGTCTTCCTTCACAATTTCGCTTTCACAATCTCTTAGGCTCTTTTCTTCACTTCATGCTTACATTCACATGCAATCAAAACCATGCTCACACTTCTTTCATATCTCTCAAGTTCATACAATAAGGAAAAACATTCCTTCCTTTATACCACACTTAAATAATTACAAATGAGTTGGCATATAATTACAAAATAAAAGTTTCCATACGCTACATCAAAGTTACACAAAACTGTTAGCTTCCAAATGTAATATCTCTTCACTCATGTGACCTCAAAGTTTACACTATGAACCACATCAGCATCAATGTGTCTCAAACTTCCCTTTAACTACACAAACCTAGATTCCATCCCAATTAGGAGATATCATCCGATTTCCACAAACCGCTACTCAAGAACACTGCCTAAATACTGCTTTTACCAAAATGCTCATAAATTTCATGAATCAATGAATTACTATCTGCACTCTTAACCATAGACATATAACATATCAAAGAGTATAACCTCAAAATTGCATAGCTCCAACTACAATATCCCACATGCGCTAATCAAAACATTGTTTGCTTCTCTGCTAGTCTCCAGAAGATCACTGTGTTGACATCAATGACAATCATAGTCATGAATGCAACAAAAACTGCTACAAAATGACTACCAACATCCAATATTCATTCCTAAAAATCTCCCCCATTGGCATTGATGGAAACATAGATGAAAAACATCCAATGTTCCAAAAATCCAATACTGCTGCACTGTTGCACTGATACTCTGAAAGTTCTTCAAATCTTCTTCATCAATCAAATCTTACTTTGTTATCCTATTAAGTTCTCTCCAATAGATGGTACATAGGGTTTTTCATGTACACTTCTCCCCCATTGACATCAATGACAAAAATTTCATCACTATGTTAACAATAAATCAATGTCAAAAGACACTGTTTCAGAAAATACATTCACAAGAGTCCTCATGACTCAACTCAGATACACATACTCCCCCATAGAGGAAGTACCAACATCCAATCCAGAAAAAGATAGGGCTCATATACCATTGGATGGATGCAATCAACTACATCATTACTCAAAAGTAGGTTGGGGCATAACCCCAAGCATACCTCTCATATACTCAAATGTATCCTTAGGCAAAGGCTTTGTAAATATGTCTACTATCTATTCCTTTGTGCTTATGTACTCCAGTCTGACTTCTTTCTTAGCAACTTTCTCTCTTACAACATGATACTTAATCTCTATATGCTTAGTTTTAGAATGCAATACAAGATTCTTAGACATATTGACTATGCTAGTGTTGTCACAATGTATGAAAATAGGCTCACCAAACTTAATTCCAATATCCTTCAGCATCTACTTCATCCAAATTATCTAGTTACAATTGTTTGTTGCTGCTACATATTCTACTTTTGCTATACTCTGTGAAATACAATTCTGCTTCTTGCTCAACTAGGAGACCAATCTTCCTCCAAGAAAAAAGGCTCCACCACTGGTGCTTTTCTTATCATCAACACTACCTCCCCAATCAACATCTGTATATGCACATAGGGTGAAATCATCAGATTTTTCATACCACAATCCATAGTCCATTGTTCCTCTTAAATATCTCAATATTCTCTTTACTGCTGCATAATGTGATTCTCTAGGTTCAGCTTGAAATCTTGCTACCATTCCAATTGAATGTTGTATATCTGGTCTAGTGTGTGTTAAGTACTACAATCCTCCAATCATGGATCTGTATTTCTTTTGCTCAACTATTGGTGTTTCATCTTTTCTCGATAGTTTGTGTCCTATAACCATAGGTGTTCCAACTAGTTTACAGTTCTCCATTCCAAATCTTTTTAGGAAATCATTCAAGTACTTTATTTGGCTAACAAAGATACCATCATTGTTCTGTGTTATCTATAATCCCAAAAAGTATTTCAGCTCACCAATCATGCTCATTTCAAATTCTATCTTCATTTCATCAGCAAATTTGTCACTAGCTTCATCTTCTTCTCCAAAGATAATGTCATCAACAAAAATAACTATAACTAACATTCCATTTTCAATTTCTTTTGTGTACAAATTACTATCTGCTATTCCTTTAGTAAATCCCAATTTCAACAAATACTTATCCAATCTAGCATACTAAGTTCTAGGTGCTTTCTTTAGTCCATATAAAGCTTTCTTCAATTTACATACCATATCTCCTTCTTGAGTCAAAGGAAAACCTTCAGGCTGCTCATTGTAGACTTTTTCTTCCAATTCACCATTCAGAAATGCAGACTTCACATCCATCTGATACACTTTGAATTTCTTAAAAGCTGCATAAGCCAAAAACATTCTTACTACTTCAAGTCTTGCTACTGGTGCAAAGGGTTCTTCATAGTCAATTCCTTCTTGCTGTGAGTATCCTTTACATACTAATCTTTCTTTGTTTCTTACTACTTCTCCTTGTTCATTCATCTTGTTTCTAAATACCCATTTAGTTCCAATAACATTCTTGTCTTTAGGTCTAGTAACCAATTCCCATGTCTTGTTCTTTTCAATTTGATCTAGTTCTTCTTTCATAGCATTAATCCAATGTTCATCTTCACAAGCTTCATTAGTAAATTTAGGATCAATTTGAGAAATCAAACATAAATGTACCTTATTTCTAGTCATAACTCCCCTGTCCAAACTTCTAATAACTTGCTCAATAGGATGATGTCTAGATAGATACCTATTCGGTGTCATAGTCATAGATCTTGCTTCAACTGTAGATTCTTCTCTAGATTCTTCTTTGGTTTCTTCTATAGTATGATTCTCATTCAATAATTCACTGTCAGTCTCATAAAATAATTCAGTAGTTTCAATGTTAGGTTGAGGATTATGTTCTTCATCAGATTCATAATCAAGCATTCTTTCTTGAATTTTAAACTTCTCATCAACTTTAACATTTGGGCTCTCAAAAATTGTTTTAGTTCTCTTATTGTAACATCTATATACTTTTCTCTTCAAATAATATCCAAGAAAAATACCTTCATCACTTCTAGGATCAAACTTTCCAATATCGTCATCTCTCTTTATATAACATTTGCTTTCAAAAATTCAAAAATACTTAACTAAGGGTGCATGTCCAAACCATAATTCATAAGGTGTCTTATCTATATCTGCTCTTATTTGTACTCTGTTCATTGTATATACTACTGTATTCACTGCTTCTCTCCAAAATGTCTTCGCCAAGTTATTCTCAAATAACATAGCTCTTGCTACTTCAGTTACTGACCTATTTCTTCTTTCTACAATACCATTTTGTTCAAGTGTTCTAGGGGCTGAAAATTGTCTCTTAATACCATTCACTTCACAAAAAGTGTTAAACTCTCTAGAAGTAAATTCTCCACCTCTATCAGATCTCAAACATTTAATCTTCATTCTAGATTCATTCTCAACTTTATTCTTAATGATCTTAAACTTATCAAATGCTTCAGATTTTTCTTTCAGAAATGAAATCCACATCATTCTTGTAAAATCAACAACAAGAATCATAAAATACCTTTCTCCATAGAATCTTCTAGTCCTGGTAGGACCGCTCAAGTCTATATGAACAATCTCCAACTTCTCTGCCGATGTGAACTTCTTACTAGGAAATGAACTTCTCTTCTGCTTAGCCATCACACATTCTTTGCAAATCATGTTAGTAGGATTCATAATTTTAGGCAAATCCCTTACTGCAAGTGTAGTAGTCACTTTCACAATGTTATCAAAGTTTATATGATAAAACCTTCTATGCCATAACCAACTGTCATCAATTTTAGTAATCAAGCATGTCATCTTAGTAGGATTCAACTGAAATACATTACCTCTGGTTCTAGATCCAGTTCCAATTATATTTCCATCTTTATCCTTTATCACACAAGTTTTCTCAGTAAACCAAACTTGATATCCCTTATCCACTAACTGTCCAACACTCAAAAGATTATGTTTCAATCCATCAACAAAGTAAACATCATCAGTATTAGTCTTTCCATCAAGAGTAATAGATCCTATACCTTTAATCAAACAAGGTGCATTATTACCAAATCTAACAACTCCTCCATCATAATTGTTAAACTTTATGAACTTCTTCACATCTCCAGTCATATGATGTGAACAACCACTGTCTATAATTCAATCATTTTTCTTTTCAACTTGGGAAACTAACGCTTTTTCTTCTTTAACATCAAATTCAAAATTTTCTTCTTTAATTGCTACAAATCCTATTTCATCATTATTCTCAGTATCACCTTCACTCAAAGTTCTTTCTATACTAGCTTTAAGATCTTCATCATTAGAATAATAACATTCCTTAGATCTTCTAGGCTTGAAATTATTTCTATACTTCTTAACTCTCTTAGGACATTTAGATGCAAAATGACCATATTCTTGACGAGTCCAACATTTAAAAATTTTCTTACCATTTGGTTCTCTTTTCACAAGCAAGGCAATACCTTCTTCAATCTTCTTATCTTCTTCATTTCTAGATCTACTGCTACTGGCATAATCTCCACTCACACCAGTACTTCTTGACAAAGTAGGATGAATACTAAGAGCACTGAATGCTGTCTCCATCTAGGTAAGTCTCTTGATAACCTTAGGTTCATCTATGCTGCTTCCATTCTTCCAAGAAGAGTCTCTCTTGTAAAGTTTGTAGTACAAGGTATAACTTGTTCAATCATTTGTGTTGTCTACTTAAATACAAGAGTCAATGTCTTAGAATTTTCCATATCACTTCATTCTCTATCTTTGATCCTCAACAAGATTTTATTCCTGCAACAATTTCTGACATTCTACCAATATAGCTTCTAACAGATACATCTTCCATCATTCTAATATCTTAAAATGCACATATCCAGTTATGTAATCTAGCTCTTTTTTCATGTTCATCACCTTCAAAAGTAGAGTGTAAAGATTTCCAATTTTCATTAGATTTTTTAAAACATTTTACCTGACTGTATTCATTCTTTAGAAGTGTTGTCAACAATGCTTCTCTTGCAAGTATGTTACACATGAATAGGTCTACCTCATCTTTAGAACTTGTTTCAAGACTGTCTTCTTCAATTATAGTCCTTTCATTATTTGTAATCAACCAATAGCCTGGTCCTAAACACAATAGATGTGTCTTCATCTTTTCCTTCCAGCTATCAAAATTTACTCCATCAAACTTAGGGCTTTCTTTCTTGAAATTCACCATGGATCTCCTTAAGCTGTTAAACTTTCCTTTCAAGGACCTACCGCTCTCATACCAATTGTTAGAAAGTAAAGTCCACCAAGATAACTGAGAGGGGGGGGGGGGGTGAATCAATTATCAGATAATTATAACTTTTAACATCTTCAACAATATTTAACCATGTAAGTAATGCAATTAATAACCATACAAAGATATTCATACACAATGACACAATAACACAAGATATGTTGACTAGGGAACCTCTTGATCAAAGAGTAAACCCCGGTGGGAATGATACCAACAAAAGATGCACTAATATGAATATTCCTTGTGAGAGGATGGACTTTTTTAGGAGTCTTATGAAATACATTTAGTACATATAAATCCTTGTTAGGATATTTTGAATCCCTGTTAAAAGATTCTAACCCTGTTAAGAGTTATAGAAGACAGAAGGACCCATTGCCCAAACAGCTTCAGGGTAAGATCACTGAACACACTATCCAAATAACCTTGATATTATTCAATAGAATAATATGAAATATGTTAGTTCCTTACTGTGCCAAACTACACTCACTACTACATCAGATCTCAATTCTAGATCTCTGAACTTCGCATGTCTTCCTTCATAATTTCACTTTCACAATCTCTTAGGCTCTTTTCTTCACTTCATGCTTACATTCACATGCAACAAAAACCATGCTCACACTTCTTTCATATCTCTCAATTTCATACAATAAGGAAAAAAATTCTTTCCTTTATACCACACTCAAATAATTACAAAGGAGTCAGCACATAATTACAAAATAAAAGTTTCCATACGCTACATCAAAATTACACAAAATTGTCAGCTTCCAAATGCAATATCTCTTCACTCGTGTGACCTCAAAGTTTGCACTTTGAACCATGTCACCATCAATGTGTCTCAAAATTCCATTTAACTGTGCAAAACTAGATTCCATCCTGATTAGGAGATATCATCCAATTTCCACAAACCACTATTTAGGAACACTGCCTGAATACTGCTTTTACCAAAATGCTCATAACTTTCATGAATCAATGAATTAATGTCTACGCTCTTAACCATAGACATATAACATATCAAAGAGTATAACCTCAACATCACATAGCTCCAACTACAATATCCCCCGTGTGCTAATTAAAACATTATCTACTTCTCTGCTAGTCTCCAGAAGATCACTGTGTTGACATCAATGACAATCATAGTCATGAATGCAACAAAAACTACTATAGAATGACTACCAACATCCAACATTCATTCCTAACATCCTGATCCTTCATTTCAGTTCATCACCCTTACTTTTCAGTGTCATGTGTTATCATATCAGTTCATCTACCTCTTTTACAAATTTGCCCAAGCAGTAACTAAAACATACATCCATTAGATGTAGATAATATTTGTGCAGCTCAGTGTTTTCTCCCTCTGTCATCTTTCTTATGACTGATTCCTTGTCTTTGCTCCTTTTCACAACTCTAGGCCAGCCCTAAAGTGTGACAATCTTCTGCATCAATTTGTCAAATATTCTGCTATAGCATATTTGATGTAGTGCTCCTAGCTTGTCTAGGCAGCCTCAGTTAGGGTAAGGACCCCTAATTGACTTCTCAAATACTCACGAGCTTCTCTAGGTAAAGCTTTAGTGAATATTTCTGCTAATTGTTCTTTTGTATTCACATATTCCATTTGGACTTCTTTATCATGTAATAATTCTCTCAAGTAGTGATACTTGATTGCTACATGCTTGGTCTTAGTGTGCATCACTAGATTCTTAGAAATATTGATAGCACTTGTGTTGTGACAAAAAATAACAATAGGTTTAGTGATTTCTTGTTTCATGCCTATCAACAATTATTTTATCCACACCAAATTTGAACAGTTTACTACAACAACAAAATACTCAGCCTCGATAGTAGATTGGGAAATGCAATTTTGTTTCTTGCTCATCCAAGAGACTAATATCTATCCAAGAAAGAAATCTCCACCACTAGTACTCTTTCTATCATCTACATTTCCTGCCCAATCAGCATCTGTATAAACTCTAAGTTCAAATTTGTCATCCTTCTTATAATATAGACCATAGTCAGTAGTTCCTTTCAAGTATCTCATAATTCTTTTCATAGCCATCATGTGTGTCTCCTTAGGATTGGAAGAGAATCTTTCCAAAATCCCAACAGCTAGTGCAATATCTAGTCTACTATGTACAACATACTGCAATTTTCCAATCATGGATCTATACAAAGTCTGATTCACTTCTACAGCATCATCATTCTTAGATAACTTTTGTCTAGTAACCATAGGAGTACTCACTGGTTTAGCATCTTCCATCCCAAAAGTTTTCAGTATTTCATTAACATACTTAGACTATGTAATGAAAATTCCATTCTTCCTCTGATATACTTGGAAACCAACAAAGAATTTGATCTCACCAAACATGCTCATTTCAAATTCAGTTTGCATTTCATTTGAAAATATTTTACACAATGCATCTTGTCCACCAAAAATAATGTCATCCACAAAATTTTTTGCCAAAAGGATACCTTTACCTTCTTCATCTTTCATGTACAGATTGCTTGTGTCATTTGTTCTTGTAAATCCAATCTGTATCAAGTAGTTGTGCAACCTCTCATACCATGCTCTGGGAGCTTGTTTCAATCCATATAGTGCTTTGTTCAGTTTTCACACCATGTGTCTTCTATTTGGATCAATAAAACCTTCTGGCTATTCTATGTAAAATTCTTCTAGTATACCATTAAAAAATGCAGATTTTACATCCATTTGATATACCTTGAAATCTTTATAAGCAGCATATGCAAGCAGAGTTCTTACTCCTTCCAATCTAGCTACAGGGGAAAATGTCTCCCCATAATCTATTCCTTCTTCTTGTGCGTAGCCTTTGCATACCAGCCTAGCTTTGTTCCTAGTTATTTCACCATTTTCATTCATCTTATTCCAAAACACCCACTTTTTTCCTATAACATTTTTGTTTTAAGGTCTCGGCACCAGAGTCCAAGTATCATTCTTCTCAATCTGGTCAATCTCTTCATTCAGTGCTTGTATCCAGTCTTCATTCTCCAATGACTCTCTAGTTGACTTGGGTTCAAATTCACACAGTAGGCATGTTGGATCCTTAGTCTTACTTCTGGTCTAAATTCTAGTGTTTTTGTCTCCAATTATCTATTCAGGCTTGTGATGTCTTCTTACATATTTTTCCAAAATAGGTTCAACTCTTCTCCCCTCTATTTCATCAGGTTCCCCAACAAGATTATCAAATTTAGCTTCTGAATGCTCGACAACCTCTTCCTGATATTCATCAGTATTTTTTTGTAGCTTGGCATGTTCTTGTTCTCTTTCAATACTATTTTCCTGATGCTTGACAACATCTATCTATCACTTGACATTGCTTATTTGAGACTAAATGATGCATTGGTTATTAAATGCATGAGCGGCCGATCTACTTGATTTTATCTTGTCCACTATCAAAGTATGGTCCAGAAATGATGCCTTTCTATGGAGGATGTCCATGTCATGGAAAAATTGGTAAATCAGTCACTCAATATTTTATCGAGGTGAAGTAAACGGGGAGCTAAAATGATGCAATTTCCAGTCTCTAATGTACTAGTCATGATTTTGGCCATAAATGAATATAAATTTGGACCTTATGCTTTGAATTTCCTAGCTTGTCTCTTCAGTAGTAATTTTCCTAATTTTCTAGTTGGTGTGGTTGTTGGAAGCCCTAACCCTATCCTAGTCATCTATAGCTTGTTTCGTCCTAATTTTTTAGGGTTCCCAAGATGACTAGTGACTACATATTGTAGCTAGTTGTATTTTTCATGGGATGGAGAAATTGGTGAATGAATAGAGAGGGCTTGGATCTAGGGTTTGGTTCTAGCATTTTGTGACTTTCAATGCATTGATACTAAAAGTTTTAATGAGAATACACTTGAATTCCATCTCAAATTTGTGAATGTCTTCTTATTTTGATCTTGAATTCTTATATGTTAATGTTTCAAAGAAAGTTAGTATTTGGTTTACAAAGTAAATTGTGAAGTTGTTCTTGAGTTCCTTCAAGGAAAGATTAAATTCTTAAGGATAGATTTAGAAAATTCATTTTTCTTATGAGAATCTGATGTCTAAATGTGAGAGTGAGAGGAATAATAGGAACAACACTTATTCTAGATTTGGGTGTATTTGAGTTAAGTTTTCTATTGATGTATGATGTATTTGACTCTGTGCCCTAGGATAAGACACTGATATGTTCTCATGAAGTAGTTCTTCATCATCAATCAACTTGTAAATGATAAAATCTTTCAATCAATGCATCCAGGACATCAATGCTTAATATTTACTGATTCCTTTAAGAAGTGAATCAAAGGTACACCTGCTTGAGAATTAAGGCTCAAAGTGTAGGAGGACTAATATCCCAATCCTTGTTAATTGGCCCTTTTTCTTGTCATATTTGGAATGGGTTAAAAGAGTCAGAGAAATTTGTTTGTCAATCATATTGTAAATCTATAAGTAGAAAGAAAAGGGAACCAACAAAATAGTGACTCTACTGGGGATGTAACAATATAAGTTTCTCAAGGTTTGTTTCTTAAGATTTCCCATTAAAGGTGGGTGGTGACTCAAAGGGTTAGAACTAGTGTTTACAAGTTACAAACCATGGAGAAAAGAAGAAAAACTAGGGCTTTGTTAAGAAGCATCTAGAGGTTACTCTAGAAGAGTTGCCTAGGTCACGAAAGAAAAGCTGGATTAGAAGAGGTGGGGAATCTACTAGTGCCCCTATAAGAGAACAAAATAATGCTAGAAATAGGGCACACCATACATTTCCCAATGAGGATGATGTTGGAAATTTGGCTAAGTTGATTACATAGATGTTTTTGTTATGGAAACATATGATCCACATGAAGATCACACAGGTCAGAGAGTAAGTATGACAGAGTGCATTGCAAATTTGTCTAAGTGTGAGACAGTGTTTTTACCAGTGAACCTGGACATAGTTTTTGTTTGCGACATTGACTGGAGTAAGTTTAGTGCTTAGGCACTTGAATATAGACTCTATGATGTCTATTGAACACCAATCTTAGAGAACAAGTTAGTACGACATGTACGGAAGAAGTTATGATAGTTTTACAGAAGATAGTGTCAAGCCGACAGGACAGAATATGAAGACAGAACTAGTAAAGAGTTAAGGGATTATTTTGTTTATCAAAATAATGACTTAACAATATAAAGGGATGAAATCATAGATGTTAACTCTTGGATAAAGCTATTGGTATAAATGTAATTGTAATTGTATAGAAGAAGTGTAGTATTATGTAGTAGTAATGAAATGTAATGAAGCAATGATATGATGCAAAGTATATGATACATATGTAATAGGGATAGTGAAAGAGCAGCAAAGAGATATTGATGCAAGAAGTATAAGGTTATGTACCTTAACCTATTTTTGTAATCAGTGTATATTGTACATTACTTTTTTGGGCAGTGGGATCATCTGGTAATCACATTTTGTACTACCAACTCCTATTAGGGTTGAGGCTTCTAACAAGGCCTATAGTCCCTTAATCAGGACTGATACACTATATTCTTGTAATAGACTCCTAACAGGGTCAACATCCTTAATAGGATACTTTTGATTAGTGGATCTTTGTGGGTACCATCCCCACTGGGGTTTTCCCTTGGCCAGGGTTTCCTCGAGAACAAATAATGTGTTATGAGTTCTTTATTGTTATGCATGTTGTTTAGCTTCTTATGTTATGCATGTATAAAGATAATCTGTTATATCCATAATTGGGAAAAAAGATAAATTTTGTAGAATACTAATTCAGCCCCCCTCTTAGTATTCCCTATTTCTAACAATTGGTATTATAGCTTAGTTACTCAAAAAACAATCATTCAAGGAAAGCCTAGCAGCTTGAGTAAGATCTTTGTAGATATGGATCAACTACAGAAGAATCTTGAAGAAGCTCTTGAATAGATTGACTTGCTTACTATTGAAAAAGATACTTTGAAAAGAAAGTATGATGATGCAAAGAACCTCATTGAGAAACTAAAAAACAAATTGGAAGATTTGAGATCTGAAAAGGAATTTGAAGTTTTTATTGAAGATTGTGATGACAATTTAGAAAAAGAAAATGAGATCCTTAAGCATGAACTAAAGATTGAAAATTTGAAGCTTAGTTTGAAAGATGGAAATGGAAAGAATGAAGCAAATCTAAAACTTGAGAATGAAAGTCTAAAGATTGAAAATGAAGGACTAAAATATAAACTATGTAAAGTAACATCTAAACTTGAGAAAGTCAATTTGCGGTATGATGAACTTGAGAAATACAATAAGATTGTGAAAGGTGAACTGACTCAATCCAAACAACAACTTGAAAGGCTATATTCAACTAGTGAGAAGATTAATGAACAAATATCTTATCAAAAACCATTCTATGATAAGACTAGTCTTGGATTCAACACTTTTAAAGAAAATGATGAAAGCAAGGAACCAGATTTGAAGATATCTGAAAGCATAGATGAGAAGAAGCTAGATAAGATCAACAAATTGGAAGATACTCCTAAAGAAGAAGAATCACCAAAGCAAGAGGAATCACCCAAAGGTATGCAAAGAGAATTCAAAGGTAGATGTTTTTCTTGTAATACTATTGGTCATATGAAGAGAGATTGCACAGGTAAACAATTTAAACCTCTTAATGGTTATTGTTACAATTGTCATGGTTTTGGACATAGAGCTATTGAATGTAGGAAACCTAAATTTATTGAGAATAATGATGGTAGTAGAATGTTTAGGAATACTAACAATGTAGATAAGAAACCTACTGAAGATATGCATAGAAGAAATGGAGTAGTATGTTATAGATGCAACAAGGTTGGACACATTGCTAGAAATTGAAGATCAAAAATCAATCAACCTAGACCAAGATATGGAAAAAATGGAATTGTTTGTTAGATATGCAAAAAGATTGGACATACAACAAGGTTTAGTGGAATGAAAAATAGAGTTTTTCATCCTAAACCTAATCCCAAAAATCATGCAAGAAGAAATGAAGATGCAAGTAATAGTCAGGAAGGATGCTGTAGTAATTCAGATGAAGTGAAGTTTATCAAAAGCAAAGATCAAGGAGACATATTCAACATTGAAGGTAATCAGGAAGGTGAAGTATTGAAAGGTAAGAATGAATCTTTACTTGACCTATCTCAAAGTACTTAATTTATGTAAAGCACTAGAATAGGAACTTAGATTAGTGTAGATGTAGATATATGATGAACTGAGTCTTGCACAATTAATGAAAAGTAGTTTATGATGTTCTAATGCTATGGTTAAGAGGGCAAAGAAAAATATTATGTTTTGCAAGATCGCAAGAAGTTTTAAGTTTTGCAGGTTAGCAGAAACAACTTTTTGGAAAGAAGCGGCAAACAAATTGAATGCGATGTCAGATCTAAGTGAGATTGAATTAATAAAAGTTTATGATCGGTATTATTTAATCATCAAAGTGAATTCAAGTGTCAAGGAGATCAAATAGCAGTGATTGAAAGAATTTTGCAAGGATTTGGAGAAGAATTTTGTGTCGAATCTACACAAGCCCTAAAATCATGAAATTAAGGTATTTTACTTGACAAATAATTGAATCAGTAAAGGAATTTGAAGAAATCATGGATGGTTGGCATTAAGTATGTTTGTCACTAGTGACAACACTTATTTAGACTCTATGTGTTTACCGAGCAGATAGGATAGTGTTTATCGAGCAGACAAGATAGTATTTACCGAGCAGACAGAACAGTGTTTACCGAATAGACTAAGATTCACAGTGCTTACTGAGTTATCATTACCAAGTGATGAAATAAGTAGTGTTTACAAAGTGCTAGCATGGTAAATAGGGAATTCAATTTCTACCGAGTGACACTATATCTATCGAGTCTCCAGTATATACTGAGTTCAAAACTACAACCGAGTGGTTAGTATGGACCGAGCCTCCACTTCTACCGAGAGCATGAAGATGCTGAGTAACATAGTGGATGTCGAGTATCAGAAAGTCACTGAGTTAGTTTGCAGCAATCGAGTAACTATATTTGGGCCGACTTAGTAATATTTGTGTTAGCTTGTTTAAGAGCCGACTTTGTAATTATTTTGTAATTATTTTGGATTGATATATAAATAATGTTTTGTATCATATCCAAGGTGTGAAGTAGCGAAGTATGAAAAAGAGAGAAAGGTAGAGATAAGCGAATTAAAAAGGGCTACAACAGTATAAGAAGTAGCAAAGATCTATCCATCACAGAAGGTGATCAGTACATCAAAGAATCTCAATCAGCAAGTATAGTTGCAAGTAAGAGATCTACTGTTTCATCCTAACAGGTGAATCAACTTAAAATCCTTTAACTGGGTAGACTTAATAGTTTTTGTAAAATCTCTTAACGAGGTGCATACTTTATTGTATGTTTGTAAATCCTCTAACAAGGTGGACCTAGTAGTCCTTATTGCTCCTAACAGGGCAGATCATTAAAAGTCATCATTTTAAGCCTTAACCGACAAACTTTATACTGCAGCATTGAAGTTTTGTGGGTATCATCCCCACCCCAGTTTTACTTTCTATTTGGAAGGTTTTTGGGTCACCAAATCTCTGTGTTCAAAGTGTTATGAATGTTTTATTCTTTCTGTTACTCATGCATGCACTCAGATTATCAATCTAATGTTATTTGAAATATGGTTAAGATCTGAATTTGTTAAAAGTTTTGAAATTACTGATTCACCCCTCCCCTCTTAGTAACCTAGATAGTCTTGAATATTTCCAACAGTTTCCTTAATACACAATGTCAAAGATAAGAATAGACCTAAATTGAAAAGGGAACTGGTAGAACCCTTGGAAGATGACCCTAGGTTTGCATTATCATTTGTACTAGCTAGAGTTTTACACTTAGAAAATGTCAGAAGTTATCTTGGATGCAAACTAGAGATAGTGAGTGATAGTGATTTCACAAATGAATATGAGAAGATTTACAATTAAGATATGACCATGAAACAAGGTTTTTGAATATTTGGAACATAATGAAATTGTTAAGTATGGATTACAGTATGAATTTGATAATGAAGAATGCACTAAGATTATCTTGAGCAGAATTCATAATGGAAAGTTTTGGCTAGAAGATAGAGTGATAGATATTACAATAGATTTGATTCATGAAGTCACTGGATTATCTAAAATTGGAACTATTCCTTTAAATGAGAAAAACATGAGGAAAATAGTCATTGATAACACAAACTGATCCTATAATGGTAGAGGAATTATGATCAGTAAGATCAAACAAGATGATGTGAGATACTTATGCAAGATCCTAACTACTAAGTTTTGTGCAAATTCAAGAGAGGATGACATAGTAGCTGGAATGGTACATGCAGCCTATCTAATGTGTGTTGACAGGGCACAAGTTGATATGTGTGAAATTGTAAGAATTCAATTATTTGTGAACTTGGAGAAGATTAAGAAAACTAAGTATACATAGTTTAGGTTCTCATCCCTAATCACTTATATGTTCTTTCATCTTTTGAGGAGATTTCCTTACACCATAGGAAATGACTAGAATGATGGACAAAATACAATGGAAAGGATTAACCTAGTGTACAGAAGACATGTTATTGATAGTGTAAATGAGAGTGTAGTACTTGTTATTAAGACATTTTAGAATATTGTGTCTAGCAAATCAAGGATCCATAAGTCTCTTGTTGAAAAATATAAAGATGATATATGTTTTATGGTGGATACTAACTTTACCTATATTGAAGAAGTATAGCCTAGAACAGAGTTCATAGACCCTCTTGGCTATGATATATTTGAGGTAGAGACTAAAGAGTATGTTAGTAGGTTACTTAAGTGTAAGGTGGACACTCAGTGCAATAGGTTTGGAACCTTTGAGGAGAACTTCAACTCCGCAAAGATCCTAATTGAAGAGAACCAATCTAAGAAGAGAGTTGAGAGAACCATTAAGAAAATCCTAAAAGATACAGGGATGATAGAGCATGATTTTTTGGTAGAAAAGTAGACAAAAACAACAACCAAAGAGAGTGGACAAAAAGAAGTTTTGTCTATCCCTCATTTATCATCAATTGCAGTACAATAGGAAGAACCACAAGTGAAGGTGAAAGTGAAAGTAACTGAGAAGGATATAGAAGCAAAGATGTCTACTAGATCCACTTCCTCCACACCTAGCAAAAGAGTAAAGGAAAGTGCTACTAGACCAAGAAAGAGACATAAAACTTTAGTGGAACCATTTCCAAGAAAGATTGTAGAAATAAAAGATGATGTCACTGCTAAGAAGAAATCTTGGAAACCAAAAGTTGAAAAGCTTAATGAGTAGATCATTGAGAATGGTGACTTTGAAAGAATGAACAAATAATATGATCTTTATGATTATACAGACATACTCAATCTAGAGAATGTAGTTGTGAAGCATATGATTTTGGCTGACAAGAAGTTTGATACAATTCAGGGACAAATACTTGATTATTTGTATAACAAACTTGTAAATAGGAAGAAGAGAGCATCAAAGGAGGACACAACTATTAGAGAAAATCTTGTGAGGAAGATTTTTGAAATAAGAGATGAAACACATTTCAATCAGATCATGAAAGCCTTAAGCACCCATCTAAGAACCAAAAGGAGAACTATTCAGATTATGGGAGGTAGGTATGAAGAAATCAATTCTGAGACAGAGCAAGCTATTATCAAGGTTATGGTAGAATATGTTGGAGAATCATCAGTTGCAGCAAAGCAAGTAGGTGAGAAAGAACAAGAGGACATTCCCTCTCCTCCAGCCATTAATATTGAAGATGAAACAATGAATGTAGAAGGTACAAAAATTACCTTGGATATTGATGAAAATGTATTCAAGAATTTGGAGAACATTGTTGACAATTCAGCCTTTGAAGAATAGGAAGCTACAAAAGAACAAGAGATGACAGAGACAACAATTGTAGAACCACTAGTAATAGAGGAACAACTTCCCATTCCCACCAATGAAGATATCAGTATTACTCCTGAGACTGGAAAGAAGACTCAAATTGGATGTATGATTGAGCATTTGGGAAAAGAAGTAGATGATGATGATCAGTTGGAATTGATCACATCCTTGAATAAAATCATTGGCAAGAATAAGAAAGTGAAGAGTCTTGAAGGGTGTGTGAAGGAACTAACTAAGAAGTTACAAAGCACTCTAACTATAAAAATTGTAGAAGTAGACCCTATGGAGAAAGAAAAGAAGGTAATGAGCACCTTTGACAATGAATTCACAAACTTGTCTGATATTGCAAAAGTGAAAGCACAAGCAGCCTATGAGGCTAGAATGCTTTTGAACATCAGCCAGAATATTAGGAATGATATCAACACTCTTTCTATCTATATCAAGGATTTGAGGAAGCATTTGGAAATAGGTAAATCTTTGTACATACAGTGTACAAAATTAGAGACCTTGACAGAAGAAGAAGATCAGAAGATAAAATTGAAGGAAGTAGAAATTCTAAATGAAACAAACCTTCTGTCTAGCCCCAATGTGAAGGTATGTGATGTTGAGAAGAAAGTTCAGAAGCTTTATGATGAAATTAGAGCTATGCAAGATGAGAGAGATATAAAATTGAAAAGATACACTCTTTTGAGAGAGCATGCTTTTATGAAGTTAAGCATTATTGAAGAGTAGTTGGAAGAATGTCTTTCAGCTAAGACATCTTTTTAGAAGTTTAACTTTGAAAACCTCCAAGCATGTGAAATAGCTTCTTATGGACTGAGTGCATTACTTAATGTGGTAGATTCCATTAAGAAATCATCAGAGAAGGAGATAGAAGCCATGAAGATAGATTTTGCAGATTGTGTTGCAAGCCTTACAGCTTTGCAATAATTGAACTAAGGTATAATCTTTTTGTGATACAATTTTGTAACCCTCCCTACCTTATTTTGTCATTGTTGTCAAAGGGGGAGAGATATATAGAAGAAAATTGATACTATATGATAAGGATTGATACTCTTAGGGGGAGTACTATATTAGAGAATAATTTTTTGAGGAGTTATACGGATAGTATATATTTAATACTATGGCCACAATTTTGAACAATTTTGAGATTTTGAGTTGTACACTTAGCCAATTTTCTCATATGTTGCCACCAATGACAAAGGGGGAGATTGTTGGAAATTTGGCTGAGTTGATTACATAGATGTTTTCATTATGGAAACATATGATCCACATGAAGATCACACAGGTCAGAGAGCAAGTATGACAGAGTGCAATGCAAATTTGTCTAAGTGTGAGACATTGTTTTTACCAGTGAACCTGGACACAATTTTTGTTTGTGATGTTGAATGGAGTAAGTTAAATTATTGAAAACTTGAAAATAGACTCTATGAGTCTATTGAACACCCATCTTAGAGCACAAGTTAGTAAGGCATGTATAGAATAAGTTATGATAGTTTTACTGAAGACAGTGTCAAGCCGACAGGACAAAATATGAAGACATAACTAGTAAAGAGTTAAGGGATTATTTTGTTTATCAAAATAATGACTTAAAAATATAAAGGGATGAAATCCTAGATGTTAAATCTTGGATAAAGCTATTGGTATAAATTTAATTGTAATTTTATAGAAGAAGTGTAGTATTATGTAGTAGTAATGAAATGTAATGAAGCAGTGATATGATGCGAAGTATATGATGCATATGTAATAGCGATAGTGAAAGAGAAGAGAAGAGAAGAGATATTGATGCAAGTAGTATAAGGTTATGTACCTTAACCTATTTTTGTAATCAGTGTATATTGTACATTACTTGTTTGGGCAGTGGGCTCATCTAGTAATCACATTTTGTACTACCAACTCCTAACAGGGTTGAGGCTTCTAACAAGGCCTATAGTCCCTTAATCAAGATTGATACACTATATGCTTGTAATAGACTCCTAACAGGGTCAACATCCTTAGTAGGATACTTTTTATTAGTGGATCTTTGTGGGTACCATCCCCACCAGGGTTTTCCCTTGGCCAGGGTTTCCTCAAGAACAAATAATGTGTTATGAGTTCTTTTGTTGTTATGCATGTTGTTTAGCTTCTTATGTTATGCATGTATAAAGATAATCTGTTATATCGATAATTGGGCAAAAGATAAAGTTTTTAGAATACTAATTCACCCCCCCTCTCAGTATTCCCTATTTCTAATAGATGAATCACTGTATAAAATATCTAAATCTGATAGTGGTCTCTCTAGAGATAACTTTTATTATACCTCAGAAATATTATTTCAAGACAAGGTCACATTAGCTACAAATCAAAATGTGAAAGCAGGAAATAGGGGCCTTGGGCCAAATCCACATCTAGATGGGGATATTATAAGAAGATAGGTCCATTTCCCATATCAAAGTCTCACTGATATATACATGTCATCAAGCTCTGAAGATATTATTATGAACCCAACTGATTTGAGTACATTGAGATTGCAATTATAGAGTAGGATGAAATATATAAAAGGTTACAGAAGGAAAGAGAGGCTGAGAAAATGAATGCATTAATAGAAAGGGAGTCTCTACTTAGAAAGATTAATGAATTAAAGGAGAGAAACAAAATGTTTTCTTCTACTCCCAAATCTCTACAACATGAAATCTTTGGTGATCTTGCTTCTTTGAGAAAGAACATTTGTTGTAGGACCATGAGTTCGAACAAGAGGGCCCTGTGATTAGGCAGGTCCAGAGTTATGCTTCTTAGCCTAAAGATAAAAGTGAAAGTGAAACTACCAGACCTACTGTTGTTGTTAATGAAAAGGGAAAGAAAAAGATTGTTGGGATTCAAATAAATGAGCTTGTGGAAAGAGTGAAAGTTCCACCACCTGTTTCAAGCGAAGACATAGATATGGAGAAGAAAAGGAAGGAAAGAGACAATCTAGCAAGGGAATTGGAGAAGGCTGAAGTTGAAGAATCTATTGCAGAAACAAAAAGGAAGATCCAGTTCTTGAAGGCTTTATCTGCAAACACTCTTGGACCATCTACTATTCAAATAGGTATGCCATCTACAACTTCTAATATTGTTCCACTTGGTAATGTTACTACTCATGATCTACTTTCTACTTCATCTACCAAGTTAAATGTTGGCCCTAAACAATAATTAGGTGTACAAGTAGGTGGAAGTATATCTATAAATGCTAGTTCTAGTGGAAACACTAGTTTAAGTTTTCAAAGGAGACCTATGCAATTAGAACACTATAGGAAAATTAGCTTGGATGGAATATCAGGTTACCCAAATACTTTCCTAGCTGATATAAGAGATTAAGTAACCAAATTTTTTGGTAATAATGCCATTAGTTGTGAAGAAAAAACTATGAAATTGAGCATGAGGATGTAGTCATGAAACTATTTATTCAGTCTTTGGTGGAAGATGCAAGAGATTGGTTCAGAAGACTCCCTGACCATTGTATTGATACATGGGATTCTTTTGAAAAATGCTTGAAGGAACAATATGGTGATAGGCCTAATGCTAGTTTCATGCTAAATGAATTTAAAACCATAAGGAAGAATCAAAATGAGTCTGCAGCTGAGTTCAACATGAGATTTCATAACGGTATGCTTAAGTTGTTTCAAGTTATGAGATTAGATGACAATGTCTATTTGACCACATACTTCAATGCCTTTGATGGAAAGATTGGATAATTATTGAGAGATGAAGAACCTAGAACTCTTAGAGATGCCTTTAGGATTGATGTCAACATTGAGAATAATATGAACATATCTAGAAAATTGGGTGGGAAAAGAGATAATCCTAAATTGTTTGGGGATAAAAAATATAAAAGGGATAATGAAAGAAATGTTGGAAATAAGAGGCAAAAGGAGATAAGTTGGATAAAGTTCTAAGTGCACTAAAAGACTTGAAAGAACCGAGTAACAGAAGTGATAAGGCTTCTGCTATAGAATGGTGTAGGAGCACACCTAGGCTAACCTCCATAGTTTGATATTTTGGCTTGTATCTGACATTGGCCAAGTTAGAGAGGTTTGAGTTTGTTTTAAATCTTAGAAGGTCATTACATTGTGGACTAGGTGAGTTAGTGATTAGGACTAAGGTCACCAAAATAGTCATTGTTAGTAATTTTTAAATTCTTAGTGTTAAGAGCTTAAAGGTTGGATTAGAGTCTTCAATGTGTCTTAAACACATGAATGATGTTAGGAAGATGCCTTGAGGCCATTAAATGATGTTTCTTCCTTGAGATATAGGAGGTAGAGGTCCTAATAAGTAGGATGAAGGCATAAAGAAAAGATGCCAAATGTTGTTATAAAGTTGTCATGATAACATTTGCAATAATGGCAAATGTTGCATGCAACTTGGTTACATAGGATCACCTAGAAGATAGGAAGTGGGAGATTGACCAATAGGCCCTAGAAACATGGGAAATGGCATCTAATTTAATGAAATGCTTGAATCTTGAGATCAGTGTGTATTGTAAGAAGTTTGAGTAATAGGAGTTTAGCTCTACAACTCTATTTAGAGAAGAACCCAAGCATTTCATTGTGATAGTGACATAATATGGTCTAAGACTTGAAATTTAGCATTGGATTTGAGTAGTGTATCATGTTTTAAGACTTTTTCATTTAGAGTGATAGTTTTTTTGAGTTAGTTTACTAGTTGTGAGAAAATAAGTTAGATTTAGATAGTGTGCTGGTCTCTATTAGTCTATTTTTGGTTTCACGGCTCCCACTTGAGATTCAACCCTTGAAACTTCAAGAAAGTGGATGAATATTAGAGTGGAGCCATTTTACATAATGTATATATAGGTAGGAGTCCAAATACATAAGGTTTCTATTTTAAATGTCAAGCCCTGGGTGAGCTAGGAGAGCTCGATTAGAGGTTAGATAGTGATCTTTTGAAGAGTATTTGCAAGGGAGAGAATTAATATACAAAAAATTACATTTCCAAGTAGGGTTTATTCATATCATAACATGCTATGAGGATTGAGGTCATACCAATCCATTAGACTAAGCTTTGAGTGAGAAATCGGTGAGTTCCTAGTAAATAGGCCTTTTAGCCCTATTAGCCCTAATATATAGGAATCTTGTGTACAGATGACCTAGGAGTCTAAAATTTGTAGAATACTTTGTAAAATATAAAAGGGTATCCAAATCCATAATTTTTTTGGTAAGTTTTTTGAGAAGTTTTGTCGAGAAGTGACAAAAGGTCTCTGCAAAAGGCTACAAGGAAATAGGCCTAATTAGGCCTCCTCATGGTGAAACCTTGAACCAGATTAGGAAATGCTTGAAGATCCTTCTATTGGAAAGTTGTCTATACTAATGTCAAGGAATTGATATAGGGTTGTCAATATGGTAATAAATTCATATAGCAGTTTGGAGTCAGTGCACTTGAAGAGAAGACCAGAAATCAGTTAAGTGTTGAAGACTGGATAGTGTACATAGTTCCTACAACTCAGAGCATCAGCACATGTGCGTATAGATGAATTATGGTATGCACCCTCAAATTTACATTGGATAGACTATATTATTTCTTATTCTATGAGCACATGATCAGATGTGCAAGGATGAGAAAGATATAGTCAGTTGAAGTTGCACGGCTAGTGTGTGCCAGAGAAGAACAGAGCATGAAGCCGACAGTTAGCATTTTGGTTTGCGGTTATAATGTAATGTTGTAAAGGCTATGAACCTATTTTATTTAGGTTTCCAACACATTTTTATGTTTAATTTTAAGCACACTTAAGCCCATTCATTTGGAAGCGTTGTTTGTAATAGGTCTAAGGGCTGACCTAGTTGTTTATTTTGTATGAGTGTATAAATATAAGGTGCACTCATTGTATTTATTATGAATGTGAATAAAGAGTTTTAATAAGTAGAGTAGAAGTATGTGAAGACACTAGAAGATGTATTAGAGCTTTGCTAGAGGTCAAAGCACCAATGCATCAAAGGAACTAATTTGACAAGCAGTGTCACTATGACAGTTCATCCTGCAGATATAGTGTGTCCTCTCCCCTAATAGGGAATATTGTAAAAGACTCCTAATAGGGTATGACCCTTAACAAGGTCTACTGTACTAAAAGCATTATAAAGAAACTCCTAATAGGGTTAAGGATCTTCTAACAAGGATCACAAAACACTAGGGCAGAATATTAGTGGGTGTCAATTCCCACTAGGGTTTTTACCTATTTGGGTTTCCTCATAATCATATTGGTGTCATATATTGATTTCATGTTTCATTTTTATGTGAATGTTTAATTTAGTACTTAAGCATTTAAGTTCAATATAAAAGTGAAAAGTTAAAATACAGTGAACACTGATTCACCCCCCCTCTCAGTGTTCCCATTCCTAATAATTGGTATCAGAGCTTTGGTCCTTAGCATAGAAGTTAAACCACTTGAGGAGATCATGGACAAAGAAGAAATGAAACATCTAAAAAGAAATCTTCAAGCTTCTCTTGAAGACCTGGACAAATTAGAAAGAGAATTTGAAGAACTAAAAGAAAAAGTTAGTGATGCACAATTGGTTAGCAAGAGGTTAAGAAAGGATTTAAAAGAACATTCTACCAGTGATCTAGGAGCAAAGGTCAAGAAGCTAAATGAAGAAAATGCATCTATGAAAGAACTACTTGAAGAATTTGATGATAAGCTAATCAACACTCAATAAGTCTACAATGAGCAAGTCAAAGAGAACCTTCAACTCAATGAGGAATTAAGGGAAGCCAATTTGGAAATCTTGGAGATAAAGAATTACAAAGAAAGATTAGAGTCTGAATTAAAAGAATCAAAGAATCATATTGACAAATTACACACCAGTTCTGATTTGATAGAATCTCAGTTGTATGCAAGGAGAGCCAAGGGAGACAATAGCTGTATTGGATACAATGAAGCACAAAATCAGATTGACAACATGTGAGCAAGAAAAGATTCACAAAAGGACTCTACTAATGTTGAAAAGACTGAAGATAAAACCAAAGATAATGGTGGACCACCTAAGAATGAGCGCAAGGAAGTAGAATGCACTTGTTTTGCATGTAACAAGCATAGACACATTGCGAGGAACTATACAGAGGTAAGACCTTTTAATGGTTACTATTATTCATGGAATAAATTTGGTCATAGAGCTATGAATTGCAAGACTAGTAAGAAGAATAGGATAAAACATTATCAGAGAAATTAGAATTAGACAAATGTAAGAAGTTCTCAGAATGTTACATACAAGATATGTAACTATAATGGTCACTCAGTGAGACAATGCAAAATGGTGACTCATGTCAATGCATCGAGGAATGTAAGACCTCCAGTCATTTGTCACTCTTGTAACAAGGTTGGACATATCTCAAGGTTCTGTAGATCAAGGACGCAAGGTCAGGAAAACCCTAAAAAGGATGAAGAACTAGTTTTGGATCCCAAAGGAGAAGTTAATTTTTTCAAAGCCTTAGATGATGTGAGCATGATTTGGTTAGAGAAAAAGAAGGACAAGACTAATGAGAATTTATTGGATGCATCTATAGTGGACGCACCCTCTACATCTGGATGAATGGCCCTCGGGGTCATAGGGGGAGCTAATTTAGCTCTAGACCCCCATGTGGCTGGTATACTCATCCTCAGAGTATGCACCTTTGGACTTAAGCTTTTTGAGTATAAAGGTACCTTTGTGCAAGAGCACACATGTTGATTTTGAACAGAACTCAAGTTGGAAATTTTGAAATGACAGCCTGGTTTACGCGAGTTGCATTAATGGCAAAATTTTCACTTTAAGTATACAAAAAGTTGTTTAATTACTCATTGCATTCAAACTCAGAGTGATTTTAGAGAAGAAAGAGCCTTGGAAGTTGTTGTGAAGACTTGGAGATTGATCTATTAGTGATTTTAATTGCATTTAGTCAATTGCAGAACCCTAGTTCATTGCGCTGATCCAGAAGTCTTTAGATTATCTTGGAGATCAGTTGGAAAGAAATTAAACAAGTAAGTCATGGCCACTCCCATATTTTATGATTTCACTGAGAAGAAGAGATATGTATTCAAGAAGCATCCATTTAAGTCAACCCTAGATGATTTAGAGGGATCTTTCTCCCGCACGCGTATGGGTGTCATGCATGTCAAGGATATTAGGGCATATATCTACTGCAAGAAAGAACCAGTAGGGTAGGATAGGTTAAGGGTGCACATGGATACCATGTTGAAACTAGATAAAAAATTCATGGATGAATATGTTAAATGGAATGATCACCCTATTGTTGAGTATGCTATGGCATATGAATTCTATGAGACAAAATGGATAAAGATTTTATTGAGTAGAATTCATGATGATTTGTTTTGGATAGGTGATGTGCCAATAAGAATCACCAGTGACTTGATATATGAGATGATAGGCCTTACTAGGACATGCATCATCCTTCATGTGGGAAATGATATCAGAAATATTATTGAGTAAACTTGTAAGTCAAGGAGTGATAGGTGTGGGATGAATATTGAGCCTATTGAACAAGAAGACAAAATTGATGTCAATGGTACTGGGATATAGGTTTCATCACACTAGAAGGATGAATAGTGTGTTTGTGGGCACAATTCTAACAACCATCAGACTTGTGAAGGAAGATGGGGAGTTTAACTTGTGTGAGATCTTGCATGCATAGTTGATTGATAACATCAAGGCCATCAAGCATGATAAGATCAAAATTTTTAGGTTTGGGTCTTTAATCATTTACATGTACCTTTATATTGTTGGGAGAGTATTAGATTTGTATTGGACAAGTCCATTCCAACCATGCCACAGATATCTAAGAAAGTATCCACCAAGAGTACATTGAGAGATTATATAACATTGGAGTTGAAGACCTTTAGGCTCAAGATGCAAATGAGGTACAAGATCCCAGAGAGCATTGTGGAAAAGTACAAGGATACAATTTGTTTTATGGTGGAGATAGACACAACTTGTATGGAAGTTGTTGAACCAAGAACTAAGTGGATTCATCCACTTGGTTATGAGGTAGAGGAATAGGTCCTTGACGCATATGCGTAGGTACTACTATCAACCCCAAAAGATCCTAATGAACCTAGGTGGGGAACATATGAGGAGAAAACTAGAGAAGTAGATGCTAAAATTAATAGCGCAACAAAAAAAAGCAAGGTTTTTAAAGTCACATCAGAGATCTTAAGGATTCATGGTGTATCTCAAGAAGACCTTGATAAAGCAAGGGATGAAAATATTTCTTTGGAAATTAAGAGTGCATCCATAGTGGAAGCTAAGTTTGATGATCCCAAGATGAAGAAGGTGAAAATTGAAAAAGATGATAGTCAGAAGGGTAAAGAAGATGATACTCCTTTTGCACCCAAGGTAACCATTGAACTTACTAATCCTCCCAAGTATAAGGAAATGCCTAAGAGGAAGAAAGAGGGTGGCACTAGTCATCCATCCTCCCGAGTCACAAGAAATAGAAGGAACACTCAAGCACCTCCTGAAGTAAGCTTCAAACCCAGTCTCAGTGTGCTAAGTGCTAGAATAGTTGATGAAGGAAGAATTGATCAAGTAGGGAAGTTTTATGATAAGTATAGTGAAATTGACAAGTCATAGATTCATAGCATGATCATAAAGTACATGATCAAGTTCAAAAGGATAGTTTTGGAACTAAAAACAATGATTCTTGACAATGTATGGAATATCCTTGAATTCCAAAAGAGACAGACTATTGAGAAAGATCTGTAGATAAGGGAGAAGATTCTTGATGATACCCTTCCTATGTGTAAACTAGAAGAAAAGAAATTGCTATTAGATCTGGTGAAGCCTCACCTCAAAACTAAGACAAGGACTCTGAACATAATGGATAAAAATTATGAGCTAATTGTAAAAGAGACAGAGAAATCCTTTGAGAAGGTATTTATGAATAGAAACATGTATCCACATACTGCACCCATAAATAATGCACCCATAATGGTTACCAAAGGGTTAGAGACCATCAAAGTACATTCTACAGGTCCTTAGGATATGCCTACAGTGGAAGTACAATATGAGGCAGACAAGTCTGCGCCCATGTTAGAATCACTCAAGGACAACACCATTATCATTGATAATATGGAGATAGCCATGGTGGCCACTGAAATAGAATTGGAAAATTTTGAGGAATCTTTTGTGAGTACACAAGAAGTTGAGATTTTATGCAGCAACACACCTCCCACTCATCAAGAAGAGGCATTGATTGAAAATATAATAGATGAGAAAGAAGAATAAAAAGAACAAGAGAAAGATGAAACTTTTGTTGAACTAGCCAAGGTAAAACTAGAAGTGATGGATAGCACTCCCATGTGAGGAATGAATGCTAAATGTTTGGTAGACATTATGTAGTAGTTTTTGTTGCATTCATGACTATGATTGTCATTGATGTCAACACAATGATTTACCGAAGACTTGCAGAGAAGCAGAAAAAGTTTGGACTAGCACACATGGGTTATTACAGTTTGAGCTATGTGATGTTGAGGTTATACTCTTTGATATGTCATATGTCTATGGTTAAGAGTGCAGACAATAATTCATTTATTCATGGAAGTTACAATAATTTTGGTGGAAGCAGTATTCAGGCAGTGTTCCTGAGTAGCGGTTTGTGGAAATTGGATGATATCTCCTAATCGGGATGGAATCTAGTTTTTCACAATTAAAGGGAAGTTGGAGACACATTGATAGTGATGTGGATGATAGCACAAAATTCAAGGTCACATGAGTGAAGATTTATTGTATTTGGAAGTTGACAGTTTTGTGTAATTTTGGTGTAGCATATGGAAACTTTTATTTTGTAATTGTATGCCGACTCATTTGTAATTATTTGAGTGTGGTATAAAGGAAGGAATATATTTACCTGTTGTAATGTGAAAAGTGTGTAAGTATGATATGGTAGCAGCGGTTGTGATGCTATATGCATGAAGTGAAGAAAAGAGCTAAGTATGAAAGTGAATTTGTGAAGGAAGACATGCAAAGTACAAAGATCTAAAATTGAGATCTGATGTAATAGTGAGTGTGGTTTGGTACAATCAAAGAAGAGGTAACATATTATTCTATTGAGTAATGCAAAGATTATTTGGATAGTGTGTTCAGTGATCTTAGCCTGAAGCTATTTGGGCAGTGAGTCCTTCTATCTTCCATAACTCTTAACTGGGTTAGAATCTTTTAACAGGGATTCAAAATCTCCTAATAGAGATTCATATTACTGAATGTATTTCATAAGACTCCTAACAGAGTCCATCCTCTCATAAGGAATATTCATATTAGTGCATCTTTTGTGGGCATCATTCCCCTCGGGGTTTACTCTTTGATCAAGAGGTTCCCTAGTCAACATATCTTGTGTCATTATGTTATTGTGTATGAATATCTTTCTATGGTTGGTAATTATATTGCTTATATGGTTTAATGCTATTGAAGATGATGAAAGTTATAATTATCTGATAACTGATTTACCCCCCCCCCCCCCTTTCCCCCCCTCTTAGTTATCTTGGTGGACTTTACTTTCTAACAATTGGTATCAGAGTGGCAGGTTCTTGAAAAAGAAGTTTAACAAATTAAGGAGATCCATGGCAAATTTCAGGAAAGAAAGCCCTAAGTTTGATGGAGTAAATTTTGACAGCTGGAAAGACAAGATGAAGACACACCCATTATGTTTAGGACTAGGTTATTGGTTGATTACAAAGAATAATAAGACTATCATTGAAGAGGACAATCTTGAAACATGTACTATGGAAGAGAGAGATCTATTCATGTATAACATACTTGCAAGAGAAGCACTCTTGACATCACTTTGAGAGAATGAGTACAGTCAGGTAAAATATTTGAAAAAATCTCATGAAATTTGGAATGCTTTACACTCTACTTTTGAAGGTGATGAACATGCAAAAAGAGTTAGATTACATAATTGGATATGTGCATTTGAAGATATAAGAATGTTGGAAGATGAATCTATTAGAAGTTATATTCGTAGAATGTTAGAGATCATTACAGGTGTAAAATCTTGTGGAGGAACAAAGATAGAGAATGAAGTGATATGGAAAATTTTGAAGACATTGAATCTTGTATTTAAGCAGACAACATAGATGATTGAACAAGTGATACCTTGTACAAAAAAATTTACAAGAGAAACTCTTCTTGGAAGATTGGAAGCAACAGAAATGAACTTGAGATTATCAGGAGACTTACCTAGACTGGAGACAACATTCAATGCTCTTAATTTTCCCCCTACTTTGTCAAGAAGCATCAGTGTGAGTAGAGATCATGCTGGCAGCAGTAGATCTAGAAATGAAGAAGACAAGAAGATTGAAGAAGGTTTTGCCTTGCTTGTGAAAAGAGAACCAGATGGTAAGAAAATATTTAAATATTGGACTTGTCAAGAATGGTCATTTTGCATCTAAATGCCCTAAGAGAGTTAAAAAGTATAGAAGCAATTTCAAACCTAGAAGATCTAAGGAATGTTATTATGCCAATGATGAAGATCTTGAAGCTCGTATAGAAAGAACTTTAAGTGAAAGTGATACTAAAAATAATGATGACATAGGATTTGTAGCAATTAAATAAGAAAATCCTGAAATTGATGTTAAGGAAGGAAAAGCCTTAGTTTATCAAGTTTAAAAGAAAGCTGATTGGATTATAGATAGTGTTGTTCACATCATATGACTGGAGACATGAAAAAGTTCATAAAGTTGAATGAATATGATAAAGGAGTTGTTAGAGTTGGAAACAATGAACCTTGTTTGATTAAAGGTATAGGATCTATTACTCTTGATAGAAAGACTAATACTGATGATGTTTATTTTGTGGATGGATTGAAACATAATATTTTGAGTGTTGGATAGTTAGTTGATAAGGGATATCAAGTTTGGTTTATTGAGAAAACTTGTGTGATAAAGGATAAAGTTGGAAACCTAATTGGAACTGGATCTAGAACCAGAGGTACTGTATTTCAGTTGAATCCTATTGAGATGACATGTTTGATTACTAAGATTGAAGACATTTGGTTATGGCATAGGAGGTTTTTTCATATAAACTTTGATAACATTGTGAAAGTAAGTACTACACTTTTAGTAAGAGATTTACCTAAAATTATGAAGCCTACTAACATGATTTGCAAAGAATGTGTAATGGCTAAACAGAAGAGAAGTTCTTTTCCTAGTAAGAAGTTTACATTTACAGAGAAGCTAGAGATTGTTCATATAGATTTGAGTGGTCCTACTAGGACTAGAGGATTCTATGGAGAAAGGTATTTTATGATTCTTGTTGATGATTTTACAAGAATGATGTGGATTTCATTTCTTAAAGAAAAATCTGAAGCATTTGATAAGTTTAAGATTGTTAAGAATAAAGTTGAGAATGAATCTGGAATAAAGATTAAATGTTTGAGATCTGATAGATGTGGAGAATTTACTTCTAGAGAGTTTAACAACTTTTGTGAAGAAAATGGCATTAAAAGACAATATTTAGCCCCTAGAACACTTGAAAAAAATGGCATTGCAGAAATAAGGAACATATTAGTGACTAAAGCAGCAAGAGATGTGTTGTTTGAAAATGATCTAGCAAAGATATTCTAGAGAGAAGCAGTGAACACTATAGTGTATATAATGAAAAAAGTAAAAATCAGAGTAGACACTGTTAGAAATAGGAAATATTGAGAGGGGGGGGTGAATCAGTATTTCACAAACTTTTACTTTTTCCCACTTATGGATATAACATATTACTTTAATGCATACAAAGCATAAGAAACTAAATAGAATACACAATAGTAAATGTAAAGAACTCATAACACATGATATGTTCTCAAGGAAACCCTGGCCAAGGGAAAACCCCGGTGGGGATGGTACCCACAAAGATCCACTAATCAAAAGATATCCAGTTAAGGATGTTGACCCTGTTAGGAACCTGTTACAATCATATAGTGTATCCATCCCGATTAAGGGACTATAGGCCTTGTTAGAAGCCTCAACCCTGTTAGGAGTTGTAGATACAAAACCTGATTACCAGATGAGCTCACTACCCAAAAAAGTAATACAAATGTTTACTGATTACAATATGGTACTGCTTACAACTTCACATCAATAACTTTCACTGCTATCACAATTTACATATATTACATATTACATTTCAAGTATGTTGAATACATCTTTATTTATACAAGATACAAACATAATATCTTTCTCTTGTCAGCTTTCATATCTTTATCCAAGAGTAAACATCTAGGATTTCATCTCTTTATAATATTAAGTCATTATTTTGACAAGCAAAATAATCCCTTAATTCATTTACTAGTTATGTCTTCAAAAATTGCACTGTCGGCTGTACTCTATCATTGGTAAAATAGTCATAACTTTTTTCGTACTATCCATACTCTTTTGCACACTAAGATGGGGTATCCTTAGACACCATAGAGTCTATGTTCAACTACACAAACTCTGATCATGCTCCAGTGAACATCGCCAAAACAAACTATATCGGGTGCTCTGTCAAAATCACTGTTTCATACTTAGACAATTTTAGTCTATGATCTTCCATACTTACTTTCCAACTTATGCACTCTTTATAGGGAACATATGTTGCCGTAATGACAAAATCTATATACATACATCAGCCAAATTGCCAACAATCTCCCCCTTTGTCATTGGTGGAAACATATGAGAAAATTGGCTAAGTTTACAAGTCAAAATCTCAAAATTTGTATCAAAATTGTGGCCATAGTATAAAATAAGTATACTATCCTTATATCTCCTCAAGGTGTACACATAATCTATAAAACTTCATAATAATCCATAGAACTCCCCCTATGAGTATCCTTCCTTATCATACATAGACAATTTTCTAAGTATCTCTCCCCCTTTGACAACAATGACAAAATAAAGGGTGGAAAGGGATATACAAAAATTGTGTCAAAACATTTACCTTACTGTCTTATTGCAAAGCTGGTAGGCTTGCAATACAATCTGCAAAATCTATCTTCCAAGTCTGAAAATCTTTCTCCCATGCCTTCTTTATTGATTCTGCTACATTGAGTAAAGTACTCAATCCATATGCTGCAATCTGACAAGCTTGGAGGGACTCAAAATTGAATTTCTGAAATGCTATCTTAGCAGTAAGACATTCATCTAGCTACTCTTCTATTATAGTCAACTTGATTGAGACATGCTCTCTCAAGATGTTTATTCTGATAGATTTATTGTTCTTCTCATCATTCAAAGTCCTTATTTCATCACATAATTTTCTAATCTTATTCTCAACTGTTATGATCTTTATGTTTAGGCTGGCCAAGGAGTTTGTCTCTGCTGCAATCTCATCTTGCTTCTCTTTTATCTTCTTTTCTTCCTGAATTAAAATATTTTCAGATTTTGTACACTGAATGTACAAACACTTTCTAGTTCCAAGATGTTTCCTTAAGTCCTTAATGTGTCTATCAAGGCTGTCAATGTCATTTTTGATATTTTGACTTATGTTCTACAGCATCTCAGCTTCATAAGCTTCCTGAGCCTTAACCTTAGCAATATCAGTTAAATAAGTGAACTCAACATCAAAAGATTTAATTACCATCTTTTCTCTTTCAAGTGGATCTAAATCAAAGACTTTTGTAGATATGACACTTTGTAGCTTCTCAGTCAAGTCTCTCAAACTACCTTCCAAATTCTTAACTTTCTGGTTCTTTCCAATAATTTTGTTTAAAGAAGTGATCAACTCTATTTGATCATCGTCATCAACTTCCTTGCTCAAATCTTCAATCAATGTTTCTATTCCTTTCTCCTTTCCAGTCTTAGGAGTAAGACTGATGTCTTCTTGTGGTTCAATAGGTGTATGGGCCTCTATTTCCATTTGTACTTTAGTTTGTGTAGTCTCTATTTCAATAGTCTTTTCTTGCTCTCCCAAAACCAAATTGTCAACAATGTTATCCAAACTATTGAGTACCACATCATCTAAATCTAAAGTAACTTTAGTTCCTTCAATATCCATAGATTCTATGCCAATGTTTATGGAAGAAAAGGGAATATCTTCAACTTCAACTACCTCTGCTTGTTCTGAACTCTATTTCTTTGCTGGTTCTACAACTACTTGATCTTTGCTATCTTTTCCTACTACCAAGTTTGCTAGCACTTGCACAACTACCTATTCAGTTTCAGTCTTTACTTGCTCATACTATACTCCCATTATTTGTATAATTCTTCTTTTGGTTCTCAATAGGGTTTCAAGTGGCTTGAGGATCTATTTAAGATGGTCATCATCTCTTATCTCATAGAACTGTCTAATCACATTCTCTCTCATTTTGGTATCTTCTTCTTGTGCTCTCATCTTTCTTCTCACAAGTCTATTGTACAAATCTTCTGGTATCTTTCCATGAATAGTATCAAATTTCTTGTTTGACAAAATCATATGTGTAACCATTTCATTCTCAAGATTCAATCTATTAGAGGATTCATATAAATCATAGTATTTATTCATTTTGGTAAAGTCTCCATGCTGCATTATATCTTCATTAACTCTTTCTATCCTTGGTTTCCATGATTTCTTCTTTGTTGTCACTTCATCATCTTTTATCTCTGCAACTCTTCTAGGTACTGGTGGAAAAATTGTTTTCTATCTTTTACCTGGTCCTAAAGCACTTGCCTTCATTATTTTGCTCGGTGCTAAGGAAAAGGGTTTCTCTATCTAACTGATTTCTTGTTCCTTCTTAGGTTCTTCAACCTTTACCTTTACTTGAATAGGTTCTGCACTTGATGCCAAAGGTCAGACTGATAATATCTCACTTTTCCTTATTGCTTCTGCAGTCTTCTTTGCAATATCAAATTCCTACTCACTCATACCTGATTCTTTTAGAATTTTCTTTATTGTAGACTCCACTCTTTGATTATTTCTCTTCCTTAAGTTCCTTTGTTGAACCCAAGTTTTCATCATATGTTCCAAATCTATTGCTATGAGCATCAACTTTACTTTTCAACAATCTACTAACATAACCTTCTATTTCAACTTCAGAGATTTCATAGCCAAGAGGGTCTATGAATTCATGTCTAGGTTCTACTGCCTCAATGTAAGTGAAATCAATATCAACCTTAAAACATATATCATCTTTGTATTTCTCAACTAGGAATTCTTGATATTGATTCTTTCCGTAGTATTCTCACCATCATTCCATTCAATAGTGTAAGGAAATCTTCTTAACAAGTGGAAGAACATGTAAGTAACCAATGAGGAAAATCTAAAGTGAGTGTATTTAGCTTTCTTTATCTTCTCCAAATTCTCAAACAACTGTATTCTCAGAATTTCACACATATCCATAGGCTTCTTCTCCACACACATCAAATAAGCAATGTGTACCATACCTACTAGCATATCATCTTCTCTAGAGCTTCCACATAACTTTTTTGTGAAAATCTTACACAAATATTTTACATCATCTTGCTTAATCTTACTAATGACTATACCTCTATCATTATATACTGAACCGGTGTTTTCAATCATAATCTTTCTCATGTTTTCCTCATTCAATGGGATTGCACCAAATTTTGATAATCCAATCACATCATGAATTAGGTCTATAGTTATGTCTATAACTCTATCTTCTAACCAAAATTTTCCATTATGTATCCTACTCAAAATGATCTTAGTACACTCCTCATCATCAAATTCATATTTCATAGAGTACTCAATGATTTCATTGTTTTCTAGATGTTCATAACCTTGTTTCACTAACATATCTAAGTTGTACAATTTCTTATATTCACCATTAAAATCACTCTCCCTTAGGGTTTCATACTTGCATCCAAGATAACTTTTAACATTCTCTAAATGAAGAACTCCATCTGGTACGGATGATAAGGCTAAACTAGCATCTCTTTCTGAGGGTTCAACTGGATCTTTCTTATTTCTAGGTCTATTCTTATCCTTAATGTTTTGAATCAATGACACATCCATGATTATATCTGATTTCTTAAGCTGATTCAAGATCGTTGTCGGATAAATACCTTAAATTCACAAAATTAGGGCTTTCGCTAGATCGGTGCTTCAAACTTCTTTCTTCACTTCCAAATCACTTCTAATCACTTGATAATCATAATAAATTTGTTTTCAATCTTTTAACACTTAGCATTTACTCGATCTGACATCGCATTCAATTATTTTGCCACTAAAATGTCAAAAAGTTGATTCTGTAAACCTGCAACCATAAATCTTTTTGCGACCTCGCAAAACACAATATTTCTTTTTGCGCACTTAACTATAGAATTAGTATAACATAACAAACCTTCATCTAATTGTGCAAAACTTAACTCATTCAAAATCTAACTCTATACTAATTCTAAGTTCCTAAACTACAAAAATTTACATAATTTAAGTGCTTAAAGAAGGGTTAGGTAAAGACTCATTCTTACCTTTAGATACATTACCTTCCTGATTACCTTCAATGCTGAATATACCTCCTTGATCTGTGCCTTTAACAAATTTTACTTCATCTTCATTGCTACAACAACCTTTCTCTTTGTTTCCTGCATTTTCATTCCTTCTTGCATAGTTTCTAGGGTTAGGGTTATGTTGATAACCTCCATTGTTCATTTTGCAAAATCTTTCTATGTGTCCAATCTTGTTACATATCTAACAAGTGATTCCATTGGTTCCATATCTAGGTATTTGCTGATTGATTTGTGTCCTACAATTTCTAGCAATATGTCTAATTTTGTTGCATCTAAAACATACTATTCCATTTCCTCTTTTCATGTCTTCAGTTGATCTCTGATCTGCATTGTTAGTATTTCTAGGCATTCTTCTATTTTAATTATTCTCAATAACTTTAGATCTTCTACATTCAATAGCTCTATGTCCAAAACCATGACAATTATAACAATAACCATTTAGAGGTTTGAATTGTTTACCTGTACAATCTCTCTTCATATGACCAATAGTATTACAAGTAAAACATCTACCTTTGAATTCTCTTTGCATACCTTTGGATGATTCTTCTTGCTTCAGTGGTTCTTCTTTCTTAGGTGCATCTTCTTGCTTTGGTGATTCTTCTTGCTTAGGTGATTCTTCTAATTTGTTCTCATCTAACTTCTTTTCACTACTTTCACATTCATTTAGATATGGTTTCTTGCTTTCACAAACTATCTTCAATATGTTAAATCCAAGACCAATTTTTTCATAGAATGGTTTTCCATAAGATACTTGCTTATCAATTTTTTCACTATTTGAATATAGCCTCTCAAGTTGTTGTTTGGATTGAGTCAATTCACCTTTCACAATTTTGTTGTATTTCTCAAGTTCATCATATTGCAGTTTGACTTTATCAAATTTAGATGTTACCTTGCCAAGTTTAGATTTCAGATCTTCATTTTCATTCTTTAAACTTTCATTCTTAGATCTCAAATTGTCATTTCCATCTTTCAAGCTAAGATTCAAATTTTCTATCTTCAATTCATGTTTAAGGATCACATTTTCTTTTTCTAAGTCTTCACAATCTTCAAGAAGAATTTCAGATTCCTTCTCAGATTTTAGATCTTCTATCTTACCTTTCAATTTGTCAATAAGATTCTTTGCATCATCATACTTCCTTTTCAAAGTGTTTCTTTCATCAGTAAGCATATCAATTTTCTCAAGAGCTTCTTCAAGATTCTTTTGTAATTGATCCATATCCATAGAGATCTTACTCAAGCTACTAGGCTTTCCTTGAATGTTTCCTCTCCAAGTAACTGTGCTCTGATACCAATTGTTAGAAATAGGAAATACTGAGAGGGGGGGGGTGAATCAGTATTTCACAAACTTTTACTTTTTCCCACTTATGGATATAATAGATTACTTTAATGCATACAAAGCATAAGAAACTAAATAGCATCCACAATAGTAAATGTAAAGAACTCATAACACATGATATGTTCTCAAGGAAACCCTGGCCAAGGGAAAACCCCGGTGGGGATGGTACCCAAAAAGATCCACTAATCAAAAGATATCTAGTTAAGGATGTTGACCCTATTAGGAGCCTGTTACAATCATATAGTGTATCAGTCCTAATTAAGAGACTATAGGCCTTGTTAGAAGCCTCAACCCTGTTAGGAGTTGTAGATACAAAACTTGATTACCAAATTAGCTCACTACCCAAACAAGTAATACAAATGTTTACTGATTATAGTATGGTACTACTTACAACTTCGCATCAACAACTTTTGCTGCTATCACAATTTACATATATTACATATTACATTTCAAGTATGTTCGGTACATCTTTATTTATACAAGATACAAACATAATATCTTTCTCTTGTCGGCTTGCATATCTTTATCCAAGAGTAAACATCTAGGATTTCATCTCTTTATAATATTAAGTCATTATTTTGACAAGCAAAATAATCCCTTAATTCATTTACTAGTTCTGTCTTCAAAAATAGCACTGTCGGCTGTACTCTGTCATCGGTAAAACAATCATAACTTTGTCTATACTATCCGTACTCTTTTGTGCACTAAGATGGGGTATCCTTAGAAACCATAGAGTCTATATTCAATTGCACAAACTCTGATCATGATCTAGTGAACGTTGCCAAAAAAAACTGTATCGGGTGCTCTGTCAAAATCACTATTTCATACTTAGACAATTTTAGTCTGCGATCTTCCATACTTACTTTCCAGCTTATGCGCTCTTCATAGGGAACATATGTTGTCAGAATGACAACATATATGTACATACCTTAGCAAAATTTCTAGTAGACACAAATAAGACACCTTATGAATTATGGTTTGGACATGCACCCTCAGTTAAGTATTTTAGAATTTTTGGAAGCAAATGTTATATAAAGAGAGATGATGATATTGGAAAGTTTGATCCTAGAAGTGATAAAGGTATATTTCCAAGGTATTCTTTGAAAAGAAAAGCATATAGATGTTTCAATAAAAGAACTAAGACTATTGTTGAAAGTGCAAATGTTAAAGTTGATGAAAAGTTCAAAATTTAGGAAAGAATGCTTGATTATGAATCTAATGAAGAAGCTCATCCTAAACCTAACACTGGACCTACTGAATTTTTTTATGAAATTGATAGTGATTTGTTGAATGAAAGCCATAGTGAATTTATTGAAGAACCTACATCTGAAGAGAGATCTAAGACAGTGACACCTAGCAAGAGTTTGTTAAGGAATCATCCTTTTGAAAAGATTATTGGGAGCATGAAAAGAGGAGTTCTTACTCAAAATAAGGCACATGAATAGTTATGTTTGATTTCTCAAATTAAACCTAAGACTACTAATGAAGCTTATGAAGATGAAAGTTGGACTAATGATATGAAAGAAGAACTAGATCAGATTGAAAAGAACAAGACATGGGAATTAGTCCATAGACCTAAAGATAAGAATGTTATTGGAACTAAATGGGTATTCAGAAACAAGATGAATGAACAAGGAGAAGTAGTAAGAAACAAAGCAAGATTGGTATGTAAGAGTTACTCACAACAAGAAGGAATTGACTATGAAGAAACTTTTGCACCTGTTGCAAGAATTGAAGCAGTAAGAATGTTTTTGGCTTATGCAGCTTACAAGAAATTCAAATTAAATTAGATGGATGTGAAGTCAACATTTCTGAATGGAGAATTGGAAGATGTCTACATTGAGCAGCCTGAAGGTTTTCCTTTAACTCAAGAAGGAGACATGATATGTAAATTGAAGAAAGCTTTATATGGAATTAAACAAGCACCTAGAACTTGGTATGCAAGATTGGATAAGTATTTGTTAAAATTGGGATTTATAAAAGGAACAACTGATAGAAATCTGTACACAAAATAAATTGAAAATGGTTTGTTAGTTATAGTTATTTTTGTTGATGACATTATCTTTGGAGGAGAAGATGAAGCTAGTGACAAATTTGCTGATGAAATGAAGACTAAATTTGAAATGAGTATGATTGGTGAGATGAAATACTTTTTGGGATTACAGATAACACAAAACAATGATGGTATCTTTGTAAGTTAGACAAAGTACTTAAATGACTTGTTGAAAATATTTGGAATGGAGGATTGTAAACTAGTTGGAACACCTATGGTGACCGAACATAAGTTATCTAGCATAGATGAGACTCCTACAGTAGAACGGAAGAAATATAGATCTATGATTGGAGGATTACAGTATTTGACTCATACAAGGCTTGATATAGCACATTCTGTTGGAATTGTAGCAAGATTTCAAGCTAAACCTAGAGAATCACATTATGCAGCAGTAAAGAGGATACTGAGATATTTAAGAGGCACAATGGACTATGGACTATGGTATGAAAAATTTGATGATTTTACCCTATGTGCATATACAGATGTTGATTGGGGAGGTAGTGTTGATGATAACAAAAGCACCAGTGGTGGAGCATTTTTCCTTGGAGGAAGATTAGTCTCTTGGCTAAGCAAGAAGTAGAATTTTATCTCACAAAGCACAACAGAAGTAGAATATGTAGCAGCAACAAACAATTGTAACTAGATAATTTGGATGAAGCAAATGTTGAAGGATATTGGAATAAAATTTGTTGAGCCTCTTATCATACATTGTGATAACACCAGTATAGTTAGTATGTCTAAGAATCTTGTATTACATTCTAAGATAAAGCATATAGAGATTAAGTATCATGTTGTAAGAGAGAAAGTTGTTGAGAAAGAAGTCAGACTTGAGTACATAAGTACAAAGGAGAAGATAGCAGATATATTCACAAAGCCTTTTCCTAAGGATACATTTGAGTATTTGAGAGGTATGCTTGGGGTTATGCCCTAGTCTACTTTTGAGAAGTGATGCAGTTGGTTGCATCCATCTAGTGGTATATGAGCCTTATCTTTCTTTGGGACTAGATTTTGGTACTTCCTTTATGGGGGAGTATGTGTATTTGAGCTGAGTCATGAGGACTCTAGTAAATGTATTTTTTGAAAAGTGTCTTTTGACATTGAGTTGTTGTTGACATAGTGATGGAATTTCTATCATTGATGTCAATGGGGGAGAAGTATACATGAAAAACAATTTGAGACATTTGTTGGAGAGAACTAAATAGGATAACGAACCAAGATTTGATTGATGAAGAGGATTTGAAGTAGTGTTGCAGTATTGGATTTTTCGAACATTGGACATTTTTTATCTATGTTGCCATTAATTCCAATGGGAGAGATTGTTAGGAATGAATTCTAAATGTTTGGGAAACATTCTATAGTAGTTGTTGTTGCATTCATGACTATGATTGTCATTGATGTCAATAGAGTGATTTACCAAAGACTTGTAGAGAAGAAGACATAGTTTGGATTAGCGCATGTGGGTTATTGTAGTTGGAGCTATATGATGTTGAGGTTATAATATTTAATATTTCATATGTATATGGTTAAGAGAACATATAGTAATTCATTTATTCATGGAAGTTATGATCATTTTGGTGGAAGTAGTATTCAGGCAGTGTTCTTGAGTAGGGGTTTGTGGAAATCGGATGATATCTCCTAATTGGGATAGAATCTAGTTTTGTGCAATTAAAGGGAAGCTAGAGACACATTGATAGTGATGTGGATGATAGCATAGACTTTGAGGTCACATGAGTGAAGATTTATTGTATTTGGAAGCTGATAGTTTTGTGTAATTTTGGTGTAGCTTATGGAAACTTTTATTTTGTAATTGTATGCCGACTCATTTGTAATTATTTAAGTGTGGTATAAAAGAAGGAATGTATTTCTTTGTTGTATGTATTTTTAATGTGAAAAGTGTGTAATTATGATATGGTATCAGTGGTTGTGATGCTGTATGCATGAAGTGAAGAAAAGAGCTAAGTATGAAAGTGAATTTGTGAAGGAAGACATGCGAAGTACAAAGATCTAAAATTGAGATCTGATGTAATAGTGGGTGTGGTTTGGCATAGTTAGAGAAGAGGTAACATACTATTTTGTTGAGTAATGCAAAGATTATTTGGACAGTGTGTTCAGTGATCTTACCCTGAAGTTGTTTGGGCAGTGGGTCCTTTTGTCTTCCATAACTCTTAACCGGGTTAGAATCTTTTAATAGGGATTCAAAATCTCCTAACAGAGATTCATATGTACTAAATGTATTTCATAAGACTCCTAATAGAGTCCATCCTCTCACAAGGAATATTCATATTAGTGCATCTTTTGTGGGAATCATGCCCACCGAGGTTTACTCTTTGATCAAGAGGTTCCCTAGTCAACATATCTTGTGTCATTGTGTTATTGTGTATTAATATCTTTCTATGGTGGGTAATTATATTTCTTATATGGTTTAATGCTATTGAAGATGATAAAATTTATAATTATCTAATAACTGATTCACCCCCCCCCCCTCTCAGTTATATTGGTGGACTTTACTTTCTAACATCCCATCACTCCCTCCTCAGCATTGTTGTCAAGTTTGACACCTGATACATCCAGTTTGGACTCATGGAGAGAAGAATACCTAATTAAGTTTAGTAGCCTAGCTATGGAGAAGGAAAAGGAGAAAAAAGTAATGAGAAATCCTCTCCTTATAGAATCAATGAGCATACTAAACAATTTTTTGCCTGCAGACAAGAAAGTGTCTAAGGTACACTCTGTTGATGATGTAAGTACAATCATTTCTTAGTTCAAAAGTAATTTCTCAAGCCTTGAAGAATCTACATCCCAAGTTGAAAAATAAAAGTATCTGAAGAAAAGATTGAATGAGTTGATGAGCAACTTTGCACTAGATTTGAATTCACTCAAGACTGGTCAAGCATCTTTAAAATAATTTGTTGATCAAGGAAAGAAATTCATTGCAGACTGCATGGATCAGGATAAGCTTACTGATGCTCATCTTAAGAAAATATAAGAGGCATAAGCTATGATTGAGTAGGTGAGGAGTTTAGTGAAAGAATCATCCACTGATGTGAACATGTGCAACAATGTCTACCAAGGTTAGTTGGACAAAATTGAGAAGGCAGAGAAAGAGATGGAAAAGATAAGGTCTAGACAAACTCAGTTGAGGAATGCTCTTTCACCCTCATTAGACATCCTCAATCAAAAAATCAAGGAGATTGATGCCACAATGGTAACATATGATCAAGGTCCTTCCATAGATTTTAAGAAGATGGAGAAGCTTGAGTATTCTTTATGTTCCCATCTCCAGATAGTAAACTCTTTGATCACTTTTTGGAAGAAGGAGATCTAGAACCTAAAGATTGCATATCCGGATATTTTCCCTTAGTGAGTATGTTTAGATACAATTTTTTGTAACACCTTTTTCATTAATGTCAAAGGGGGAGTTGTGTATAGAATATGGATCATAATATGTATAGGGAGATATAAGTATATGTATAGATGACAAAAAGTTTTTGTATTAAGGACAGTTAGCAACTTGGTCATATTCCTTTGTTGCCATCAATGAAAAAGGTGGAGATTGTTGGAAATTTGTCTATACTAATGTATATGACTTGATATAGTGTTTTCATTATGGAAAAAAATTCATATAGCAGTTTGGAGTCAGTGCACTTGAAGAGAAGATCAAAAATCAGTTAAGTGTTGAAGACTGAATAGTGTACAAAGTTCCTATAGCTCAGAGCATCAGCGCACATGCGTACAAATGAATTATGATATGAGCCCTAGAAGTTAAGTTGGTTAGAATATATTATTTCTTAGTCTATGAGCACATGATTAGATGTGCAAGGATGAGAAAGATACAGTCAGTTGAAGTTGCACAACCAGTGTGTGCCAGAGAAGAACAGAGCATGAAGCTAACAGTTAGCATTTTGGTTTGCAGTTATAATGTAATGTTGTAAAGGATATGTGCCTATTTTATTTAGGTTTCTGACATGTTTTTATGTTTAATTGTAACCATGCTTAAGCCAATTCATCTGGAAGCATTTTTTGTAATAGGTTTGTATGAGCGTATAAATATAAGGTGCACTCATTGTATTTAGTATGAATGTGAATAGAGAGTTATAATAAGAAGAGTAGAAGTGTGTGAAGACACTAGAAGATTTATTAGAGCTTTTCTAGAGGTCAAAGTAGTAGTGCATCAAAGGAACTGATCTGACAAGTAGTGTTACAATGACCGTTCATCCTGCAAATATAGTGTGTATCAGAGATCAGAAGGTTGTAGCCTTAACCACTTGAGTAGTGAGCTCTTGGATAGTGCATCCTCTCCCCTAATAGGGACTATTTTAAAAGGCTCCTAATAGGGTCTAACCCTTAACAAGATCTACTATACTAAAAGCATTGTAAAGAAACTCCTAACAGGGTTAAGGATCTTCTAACAAGGATCACAAAACACTAGTGCAGAATATTAGTGGGTGTCAATTCCCATTGGGGTTTTTACCTATTTGGGTTTCCCCATAATCATATTGGTGTCATGTGTTGATTTCATGTTTCATGTTTATTTGAATGTTTAATTCGGTACTTAAGCATTTAAGTTCAATATAAAAGTGAAAAGTTAAAATATAGTGAACACTGATTCACCCCTCCCGCTCCCCTCTCAGTGTTCCCATTCGTAACACCTTCTAAATGGATCCAAATGAGAGAAAATGGAGTGTTTTCAAGATGATAGACACCCCTGTAGTGAAATTGGATGTTTGTGATAAGTTGGCACTTAGAGCTTTCTAGGTGTAGGAGAAGAAGTGAAGTATCTACATGGTGTTGGTCTTTCAAGGTGAAGCACAAGATGATAGGCTCTTGGAGAGGAGCTAGATAAGGCCTTAGTTAATCATCTAAGCCTTTGGAAGGTCCTAGTGAAGAATAGGATCATTGGTAGATACAAGCTAGGTCTCTTAGTAGATGTTCAAGCAAGCCTTGGAACACTCACATCATATTGGTATCAGAGCTTCAATTGATCAGGCTTGTGGTTGATGTTATAGCCTACTAAATTAGTAAGAGAGAATACATTAGTGGGATCAGTAGAAGATAAAACCATGGTGACTAATGTTGAGTTAGCCAAGAAGGTTGACGAACAAGATGAGGATAATAAGTTGCTAAGACAAAGATTAGCTCAATTGGAATAGCTCTTGGGTGAAGTCCAAGATAAAGCTGATAAAGTGAAAGATAAGATAGATCAAAAAGAAGAGAAAGAAGCAAAGGAAAAGGAATTGGAATTGGAGGAGGAAGCTCCAACCCTTGACCCTATTCTTACTGAAGAACCCTTTTTGAAGGCACTCAAGGCCTTAACCAACAAGGCTTTGGAAGGTGTATCACTATTTAGTGGACAAATGGATCCAGATTCAGTCATGGACTGGATTGACAACATAGAAAATCACTTTGAATGTGATGGTGTCACCAAGGCAAACAAAGTAATGGTGGCAAAGTCTAGTTTAAGAGGTCCAATCCTCACCTGGTGGAAGTATGTTCAAACTAAAAGAGAGAAAGAGGGAAAGAGTCCTATAGTTTCATGGAAGGGCATGCTGACTAAGATAAAATAGACCTACCTGCCTGATGATTATGAAGTTTAGCTACATAGAAGGAGGCACAATCTTAGACAAAAAAGGATTTGGATGTCCAAGCATACACCGAGGAGTTCCAAAAGTTGTCTTTAAGGTCACAAGTAGTTGAGGATGAAAGTATCAGACTAGCTAGGTACTTGAATGGCCTCAAATGGTATATTCAAGAAGAAATGAGTCTTGTGAACTTCAAAACTATCCTCCAATTCTATCAAATGGATTTGAAGATAGAGGAGAAAAGCAAAAGAAAACAAGAACAAACCTCCAAAGGAAGAGGTAAAGGAAAAGATAGTAGAGGACAAAGATGTGGCTATGGTGGAAGGAGTTATGAATTAAAGGCTCAAGGAGACATCAAATTCAGTGAGCAGTAAGAAGGAAGCTCTAGTAGAGGTGGTAGAGGAAGGAGCTCTAGCTTTATAGGAAGAAGTGGTGGACAAGGAGGAAGAGACAACTACTTTGCTAATATGAAATGTTACCATTGCAACCAAATGAGACACCCTGCCTATAGGTGTCTAGAGAAGGGTAGTTCTTCTCAAGGAGGTGACAAGAGAACTAATTTAGTTCATGATGAGACATATGCACCAGAGAAGCATGCTAAAGAACCATTGAATTCAGAGGAAGGTGAGAACCTCATGATGAGGAGAACTTTGACCAAGGAGCCGGTGAAAGAAGAGCCAAGCCAAAGGAGTTCCCTATTTAGGATAAAGTGCAAGATGATGGGGAAAGTATGTAGATTCATCATTTTCTCAGGGTCTACTGAAAGTATTGTGTCAGAGGAAGTAGTAAACAAGCTAAAGTTGACAAGGATACCCCACACCAATCCATATAAGGTCACATGGCTCAATAAAGGCCAGCATGTATTGGTAAATGAACAAGCATGGGTGGAATTCTCAATTGGAAGGTACAAGGATAAAGTTTTGTGTGATGTGTTGCCTATTGATGCATGTCACTTGCTCCTAGGTAGACCATGGCAATTTGACTACCAAGCTATGCATGATGGAGGAAAGAACTCCTATACTTTTAAGAAAGACAATGTGACTTTTAAAATTTAATCATTTTTAGAGGATGCAGAGGTGAATAGAACATGTCCTAATGTGCTCATGATAGGTGAAAAAGAGTTCTTAGAGGCCATGGAAGAAGGTGAAGGTGTTGGATATGCATTGGTATTAAGACCAAGAGAGGTAGATGAAGATAAGGGAGCTAAGAAGCCAGAGTTACCCAAGGATTTATAAAGCATGCTGCAAACTTATCAAGGTATAGTAAGTGATGGGAAACCATCAACCTTACCCCCTAAAAGAGCCATAAGTCATAGGATAGACTTTATTCTAGGGGCTACCCTTCCCAATAAAGAAGGCTACAAGATGACCCCTCAACAAAATGAGGAAATTTCTAGACAAATATAAGAACTCCTAAACCAAGGTCTCATTAGAAAGAGCATTAGTCCATGTGCCATCCCCACTATCCTTGCACCTAAGAAAGGAGGAACTTGGAGGCTTTGTACTAATTCAAGGGAAATTAATAGGATAACCATTAGGTATAGGTTCCCTATCCCAAGGATTGAAGACCTAATGGATTGTCTAGGTGAAGCCAAGTACTATAGAAAGATAGACTTGAACAGTGGATATTACCAAATAAGAATAAATGAAGGAGATGAGTGGAAGACATCCTTCAAAACCAATGAGGGTTTTTATGAATGGCTTGTCATGCCATTTGGATTATCTAATTCCCACTCCGCATTCTTGAGGCTCATGAATGAAGTCCTCAAAGACCACATTGGCAAGTTTGTAGTACTATATCTAGATGATATACTAATTTATAACAAGAAAAGAGGTGAGAACCTAGAACATCTTGAAACTATTTTCAAGAAGCTACATGAGGAGAAGTTGATGATCAACTTGGAGAAGTGTGAGTTCATCAAAACAAAGCTAGTGTACCTTGGATTTGTTCTATCACATGGTAATCTGAAAATGGATGTTAGTAAAGTGTAAGCCATCATAAATGGCCTACTCTAAGGACAAAAATAGAGGTAGGAAATTCATAAGGTAATTTAGTGCAATTTGTGCTCCTATGTTGGACAACATTAAAGGAGGCATGAAGACTAAGTTTCTATGGAATGAGCATGCTAACAAAAGCTTTGAGTTATTGAAGGAAAAGATAGCTACCCAACCTATTTTAGTCTTGCCAAGCTTTGAGAAGCTTTTCACTATTGAGTGTGATGCTAGCAATGTGGCTATTGGAGCTATTTTAAGCCAAGAGGTAGACTAGTGGATTTTCATTCAAAAAATTTAAGTGAAGCCAAGAAGAAGTAATCTTATTATGACCTTGAGATGTATGCATTGGTTTAGGCTTTGAGGAAATGGAGGCACTATTTTCTTCCTAAGGAATTCATAGTGTATTCAGACAACGAAGCACTTAGTTTCCTGAATTCACAAGAGAAGTTGAGTCACAAGTACATGAAGTGGGTTGAATACCTACAAGCTTACACCTTTAATATCAAGCACAAGAAAGGAGTACTCAATAAGGTGGCAGATGCCTTATCTAGAAGAGCTCTCACTATCCAAGAGATTTAGTTGAAGAGCATGGGGATAGATCACTTCAAAGATCTATATGCTGATGATGAAGACTTTGCAGACATTTATAAGGTATGTGTTGAATACAAGAACCATTTCCATAGAAAATATGTTGAATACACTTTGCAAAGTGATCTCTTGTTTAAAGGAAATCAATTATGTGTTCCTAGAGGGTCTATTAGAGAGAATTTGATTCAAGAAAATCATAATGGTGCTTTGAGTGGTCACTTTGGGATCACTAAGACTCAAGAAATTGTTCAAAGGTTATATTATATGCCAAGGATGAATCTTGATGTTAGGAGGTATGTGGAAAGTTGTATTGTATGTCAAAAGGCCAAGGTCACTTTTTCAAATGCAGGCCTATATCAAGCACTACCCATTCCTACTAGGCCATGGGAATGCTTGAGCATGGATTTTGTAGTTGGGTTACCCAAGACAAGACAAGGCATGGATAATGTTTATGTAGTTGTGGACAAATTTAGAAAGATGGCTCACTTTGTGCCATGCAAGACAACTACTGACACTAGTCAAATAGCCTCTCTCTTCTTCAAAGAGATAAAAAGAATTCATGGGTTACCTATCAGCATTATGTTAGATAGAGACACTAAATTCATGAGTCACTTTTGGAAGACTCTTTGGAAAATATTATGAACTAATTTATCATTTACATCTACATACCATCCTCAAACTGATGGTCAAACCGAAGTGGTAAATAGAAGCCTTGGAAATCTACTAAGGTGCTTGACTAAGGAATATGTCAACAATGGGATCAATTGATTGGGTAGGCTGAGTATGCATATAATGATACTATAAATAGATCCATAGGAAAGAGTCCCTTTGAAATAGTGTATGGTCTACATCCTAGAGGAGTCTATGAGTTAAGGGACTTGAAGGATGGAGTTAAGGGAAGTGGATATGCTGATGATTTTTCTTATGCAATGCAGGAGATACATGATACAGTGAGGAACACTTTGATAGAGAACACCATTAAACATAAGACCAAGGTGGATGAGAGTAGAAGACAAGTTCAGTTTAATGTGGGAGACTTGGTTATGGTGCATCTCAATAAGTCTATACTTCAAAAGAGATTCCCCCACAAGTTGCAGATGATGAGGATAGGTCCCTATCCTATCTTAGCTAAGTATGGGAACAATGATTATAGAGTTGAGCTACCGAAAGATAGTGGACTATCCCCTAACTTTAATATTGCAGACCTCACTCCTTATAAAGGGAAACCACCTGATTTAGATTAGAGTCTTAGTGAAGTAATCCAAGATGTGGAAGAGCTTAAACTACCTACTGCAACAGTCAAGAAGGCTGTAACTATCTTGGATACTAGGGTCTACAAAAAGAATAGAACCAAGGAGTACAAGGAACACTGGATCAAGTGGCATGGTCAACCGAATGGTGATGTAGTGTGGATCAAGGAAGCTAAATTCAACAAGATTGGAATTGATCCAAGCTTACTCAATCCAAGGGTGGATTGAACTCTTTTGTTTTGGGGAGGATGGTGTAGGAGCACACCTAGGCTATCCTCCATAGTTTGATATTTTGGCTTGCATCTGACATTGGCCAAGTTAGATAGGTTTTCATTTGTTTTAGACCTTAGAAGGTCATTTCATTGTGGACTAGGTGAGTTATTCATTAGGACTAAGGTCACCAAAATAGTCATTGTTAGTAGTTTTTAAATTCTCAATGTTAAGAGCTTGAAGGTTGGATTAGAGTCTTCAATGTGTCTTAAACACATGAATGATGTTAGGAAGATTCCTTGAGGCCATTAAATGATGTTGGTTCCTTTAGATATAGGAGGTAGAGGTCCTAAGAAGTAGGGTGAAGGCATAAAGAAAAGATGCCAAATGTTGTTACAAAGTTATCATGACAACATTTGCAATAATGGAAAATGTTGTATGCAATTTGGTTACATAGGATCCCCTAGAAGATAGGAAGTGGGAGATCAACCAATAGGCCCTAGAAACATGGGAAATGGCATCTAATGTAATGGAAGGCTTGAATCTTGAGATTAGTGTGTATTGTAAGAAGTTTGAGTAATAAGAATTTAGCTCTACAACTCTATTTAGAGAAGAACCCAATCATTTCATTCTGACAGTGACATAATATGGTCTGAGACTTGAAATTTAGCATTGGATTTGAGTATTGTAGCATGTTTTAAGACTTTTTCATTCAGAGTGATAGTTTTTTTGAGTTAGTTTACTAGTTGTGAGAAAATAAGTTAGATTTAGAAAGTGTGTTGGTCTCTGTTAGCTTATTTTTGGTTTCATGGCTCCCACTTGAGATTCAACCCTTGAAACTTCAAGAAAGTGGATGAATCTTAGAGTGGAGCCATTTTAAATAATGTATATATAGGTAGGAGTCTAGAGAAGTAAGGTTTCTATTTTAAATGTCAATCCCTAGGTGAGCTAGGAGAGCCTGGTTAGAGGTTAGACAATGATCTTTTAAAGAGTACATGCAGGGGAGAGAAGTATTGTATAGAAAAAGTACATTTCTAGGTAGGTTTTAGTCATATCCTAACATTCTATGAGGATTGAGGTCATAACAATCCATTAGACTAAGTTTTGAGTGAGAAATCAGTGAGTTCCTAGTAAATAGGCCTTTTAGCCCTATTAGCCCTAGTATCCAAAAGGGTATCCAAATCCCTAATTTTTTTGGTAAGTGTTTTGAGAAGTTTTGTTGAGAAGTGACAAAAGGTCTCTGCAAAAGGCTACAAGGAAGTAGGTCTAATAAGAAAAGGCTTAAAGATCCTTCTAAATGGATCCAAGTGAGAGAAAATGGAATATTTTCAAGATGATAAACACCCCTACAGTGAAATTGTATTTTTTTGAGAAGTTGGCACTTAGAGCTTTCTAGGTGTAGGAGAAGAAGTGAAGTATCTACATGGTGTTGGTATTTCAAGGTGAAGCACAAGATGATAGGCTCTTGGAGAGGATCTAGATAAGGCCTTAGTTAATCATCTAAGCCTTTAGAAGGTCCTAGTGAAGAATAGGATAATTGGTAGAGACAAGCTAGGTCTCTTAGTAGATGTGCAAGAAAGCCTTGGAACACTCACATCACAGAAAAGCCTCATTTCAACAATAACTTCAATAGGTAGAATAGGATGCAAAATTACCCTTATAAAACCCAATGAAAGGATGGAAAACCTATTTTCCCTACTGCAAAAGGAAATAATGAAAAATTTATCCTTGATCCTTTACAAAAAGCTTCTGTAAATGTCATGGAGGATACACCATTGTGTATGGCTGGCCAATATCCTTAGTCTACAAAACATTGTGTGGTTGCACAATCCACAGCTACATACAAAGATGATGGTTCAAAAGAATTAGATAAATAAGATACTAATGATGACATTGGTTGTAGCATGAATGACTCACGTTTGGGATATGAAGATGTTTTTGATATTGATGAAGAAATTGATGTGTGTTTGAAAAGACACAATAAGGCATTATTCCATCAAGAAGTGTATTATGATGATGAAGACATTGATGACAAGACATGTAACATGAAATTTTCCTTAGAGAAAGAGAATTTGAGAAGACCTTCAAAAGAGGAAATTGTTGAGATCACTGCAGAGATGGCAGCCCAAGTGTAGACTAGAAGCATGAAAACAAATGATACCATGGGTAAAGCTACATGGATGTTTATAAAAAGCACTAGTTCCAAGGGACCCACTAGAAACAAATCAAAATATGATTACTTAGTGAAGATAAAAAAATGTAAAGGGTAAGAAGTGGGAGCCAAAGGGAGTTGGAGCTATGAAGATGTCTACTATTCATGATAGAGGCAATCAAAAGGAAGTTGAGAAGCCAGTTAGTACAATGGCTAAAATTGAGAAAATGAAGGTGACAACAACAACTGATGTATCTAAGAAACAAAAAGATATTAGAGAAGTGTAGATGGAGATTCCTTCCTCTGCCCCTGTTGATATGCTGGCAGTATTGTCTCAGATTATTGTCAAGGTTCCTTTGTCAGAGTTATTGAGAATCCCTAAACATAAGGACAAGGCTCTAGCATGGATAGATAATATTCATGATAATAATGTTGCTTGTAATTATAGTGAGCCCTAGGCTAAAGCTATGAAGGAAGTGGAAGTTCAGGGAATGGTATCTTAGATACCACCTATATACTTGGACAACTCCGTCAATGCTAGCCTTGAGAACATAGATCCATTTTTCCTAAGTATCATAGTTAATGGAATGACAGTAAGGAATTGCATGATTAGTTTAGGTACCTCAAATACTGTCATGACTTTTAAGATCATTGAGAAGTTGGGCCTTAACGTTGATACAGTTTGGGGCATATGTTGTGCAATGGATCAAAGAGAAGTACTAGTCATTGGGACTATAAATGCACTACCTTACAAATTGGCAGCCTATCCAGAGAAAGAACTAACCATGAGTGTCTTGTTGGTAGACATTCCTCCTCATTATGGGATGCTATTATCTAGGAAAAGGAGTTCTACCATGGGTGGAAGTTTTTAATTTGACTTGTCCTATGTAGCTTTCTAGATTAGGTGATCAATCTATTAAGGTTGAAAGGGAGCCAACGATAACCCATATGATTGAAAAGAATATGGACAATGAGATTACCTATTTTGTGGATACTGATATCAATGCTTTTAGATTAGAGGTCACTATGCTTGAAAGAGATCTTATGCTACCCCTATCACTATGGAAATAAATGATAAATATGAGAAAGGTCAATTGTGGGTGATGTACTTTGATGGTGCTAACTAAAAAGATGGTTCAGGAGTAGGTATTTTACTCATCTCTCTTGATGGAAATACTTACAAGTTCTCTTTCACACTAATCTTCTCTTGTACCAATAATATAGAATAATGTAAAACATTGTTAATAGGATTGAGGTTGGCACACAAGCATGGAATTAAATGTGTAAAGGTTTTTGGTGATTCTGAGTTAGTTGTGTCTCAAGTAAGATCAGTATATGCTTCTAAGAACAAAAGGTTAAAACAATATAGAAATGTTATCTGGGACATGATTGAGAGTTTTGATCCCTTCAATATTGTATGGAAGGATAGGAGTAACAATAAGATGGCTCACTTGTTAGCCAATATAGCAATCAATCCTAGTGACATTACTTTTGCAAGCATCTCTAAAGTTGAAATTCAGGCTAGGCCTAGTATACCAGATAATGTTGAGAATTGGAAAGTATTTGAAGATGAATAGGACATCTTGAGATTTATGAATTTTGAAGATAAGTATCATGGTCAAGAATTGGATTTCTCAGCTCTAGTTGAGATTGCAGAAGGAAAAGAGGTTATCCTTGGAAATGAAGTCCCACAGCTTAAGACTAACAAGGTTCCCAAGGGACTTGTTTTTTTACATACTATATTTGATAGTCAGGATAGAGTCTAAATGGATACTAAGAAGAGAGACCAGATGGACATGGAGGAAATTAATCTTGGCACACAAGAGGCACCTAAGAGGGTCTACATTGGAAGAGAGATATCTCAAGAGGTAAGAAAGACTTTGATTGAATTATTAATAAAATTTAGGCATGTTTTTTCATGGTCATATGATGACGTAAAATTTTATATAGAAGAAATATTCCAGCACATTATTCCTTTGAGGAACGATGCTAAACCTTTTAGGAAAAAATAGAGGCCTATCAATCCTACCTTAGCACCTATAATGCAAGAAAAACTGATGAAGTTGATGTTGGCAAGTTTACTATACTAGTGTATATGACTAAGTTTGATGGCAATTTGGCTAATGTGGATGCATAGATGTTGTCATTATGGAAACATATGATCTCTATTGAGAGTGCAAAATCTAGAATGCAAGTATGGCAAGTTGAAGGAAGAAATTGTCTAAGTATGGATACAGTGATCCTGACAAAGCACCCGATGAAGATTTAGTTGGAGACGTCCACTGGAGCAATATTTTTGTTTGTGCAGTTAACTAAAGCTTCTACAGAGTATGAGGATACCCCATCTTAGTGTGCATAAAGTTTGGAGTAGTACGGACAAAGTTATTTGAAGTTTACCAAAGACAGTTTTTGCAGACAAAATAGTTTTGGAGATAGTATTAGCGAAAGAGTTAAGGGATTATTTTTTGCTTGTCAAAATAATGACTTAACATTACGAAGGGATGACATCCTATATGTTTACTCTTGGATAAAGATTTTGGAAGCTGACCATGTAAAGTTATTAGCTCTAATAACTCATATATTAGGCATACTTGAAATGTAATGAAAAAATATATGTGATATGTAAAAAGAAAGAAAAGATAACTTGTGATAGTTGTATTTTGTGATAGCAGAAAAGGCTATTGATGCGAAGTTGTAAGCACTACCATATTACAGCTAGAAACATTTTGTATTACCTATTTGGGCAGTGAGCTTAGCTGGTGATCAGGTTTTGTAATCTAACTCCTAATAGGGTTAAGGCATCTAACAAGGCCTAAAGTCCTTTAACCAAGACATATCTACTATATATTGTAAATTGAATCCTAATAGGGTCCAATATCCCTAATAGGATACTTTTGATTAGTGATCTTTATGGGTACCATCCCCACCGGGGTTTTCCCTTGGCTAGGGTTTCCTCAAGAACATATCATGTGTTATGAGTTCTTTCTATTTATTGCTATGTTTGTTAATCAGCTTGATAATCTTTGTATGCACTAAAGTAATCTGTTATATCCATAAGTGGGAAAAGAAAAAGTTTGTGAAATACTAATTCACCCCCCCCTCTCAGTATTTCCTATTTCTAACAATTGGTATCAGAGCACAGTTACTCGGAGAAGGAACATTCAAGGAAAGCTTAGCAGCTTGAGTAAGATCTGTATGGATATGGATCAACTTCAGAAGAATCCTGAAGAAGCTCTTGAACAGATTGATATGCTTGCTGATGAAAGAAACTCCTTAAGAAGAAAATATGAAGATGCAAAGAATGCTCTTGACAAATTAAAAGGTAAGATTGAAGATCTAAAATCTGAAAAGAAATCTGATATGCTTGTTGAAGATTGTGATGAATTAGAAAAAGAAAATGAGATCCTTAAGCATGAGTTGAAGATAGTAAATCTGAAGCTTAGTATGAAAGATGGAAATTTGAGATCTGATAATGAAAAATTGAAAATTGAGAATGAAGATCTGAGGTCAAGACTTGAAAAGGAAACATCTGAATCTGAAAAAATAAAAGTGTAGTATGTGGAACTTGAGAAGTATAATAAAATTGTGAAAGGTGAATTAACTCAATCTAAACAACAACTTGAAAGGCTATATTCAAATAGTGATAAGACTGGAAAACAAATTTCTTTTGAAGAACCATTCTTTGATAGGACTGGATTTGGATTTAGTATGTTTAGAACAATCCATGAAAGTAAGAAGCTAGATCTGAAGACATCTAAAAGTGTGGAGGAAATAAAGCTAGATGAGAACACATTGGAAGATCCACCTAAAGAAGAACCATCTAGAGAGAAAGAAGAATCAAAGCAAGAAGAATCAAAATAGGAAGAATCATCTAAAGGTATGCAAAGAGAATTCAAAGGTAGATGTTTTGCTTGTAATACTATTGGGCACATGAAGAGAGATTGCATAGGTAAGCAATTTAAACCTCTTAATGGACATTGTTATAATTGTCATAGTTTTGGACACAGAGCTAATGAATGTAGAAGACCTAAAGTAATTTTGAATAATTATGATAGAATGATTCGGAATACTAACAATGCAGATAAGAAATCTATTGAAGAAATGAATCAAAGAAAAGTGGTAGTATGTTTTAGATGCAACAAAGTAGGACATATTGCTAGAAATTGCAGGTCACAGATTAACCAGCAAGGACAAAGATTTGGAAAAAATGGAATCATTTGTCAGATATGCAACAAGTTTGGACACTCAGCAAGATTTTGCAGAATGAACAATGGAGGTTATCATCATAACCCTAACCCTAGGAACAATGCAAGAAGGAATGAAAATGTAGGAAATAAAGAGAAAGGTTGCTGTAGCAATAAAGATGAAGTAAAATTTGATAAAGGCACAGATCAAGGAGGTATAGTCAGCACTAAAAGTAGTCAGGAAGGTAATGTTACTAATGGTAAGGATGAATCTTTACCTGACCCTTCTTTAAGTACTTAAATTATGTAAATTTTTGTAGTTTAGGACTTAGGATTAGTGTAGATTAGGAATTTGAATGAGTTAAGTTTTGTGCAATTAGATATAGGTTTATTATGTTGTACTAATGCTATGATTAAGTGCGCAAAAGAAAATATTATGTTTTGCGAGGTCGTAGAAAGTTTTATGGTTGCAGGTTTGCAAAATCATCTTTTTGAGGTGTTATAAGGTCAAAATCAAAGTTATCACAATTACAAAGCAATTGAAAAGAGATTTGAAAGAAGAAAAAGTGAGTTGAGGATGATTTGAAGAAGTTTGGAAGTAGTTTGCAGCGACGATCATACCGAAACCCTAGATTTACAAAGTTGAGGTATTTTTTTATCTTTAATTAGTTGATAAGATGGATATTTCTATGGTTCATAATGTTAAGGATAAGAATAGACCTAAGATTTAGAAAGAACCAGTAGAACCAACTAAAATTTATAATAGTCTAGCACTATCATCCGTACCAGACAGAGTATTGCACATTGAGAATGTTAAAGGATATTTAGGTTGCAAGTTTGAAACTTTGGGAGATGCAGATTTTAGTGATGATTACAGGAAATTATACAATCAATACATGTTAATTAAACCAACTTATGGGCACCTAGAGAACAATGAAATTATCAAATATTCCATGAAGTATGAATTTAATGATGAGGAATGTACCAAGATCATTTTAAGTAGAATCCACAATGGGAAATTTTGGATGGAGGATAGAGTTATTAATATAATTGCTGACCTAATTCATGATGTTACTGGATTATCAAAAGTTGGAGAGATTCCACTGAATGAAAAGAACATGAGAAAGATTGATTTAGACAACACTAGATCTAGTTATAATGGTAGAGGAATTGCGATAAGTAAGATTAAGCAAGATGATGTTAGGTACCTTTGCAAGATCCTAACAACCAAATTCTATGGTAGTTCAAGGGAAGATGACATGGTTGTAGGAATGGTTCATGTAGCTTATCTTATGTGTATTGAGAAGAAACAAGTAGACCTATGTGAAATTTTGAAAATTTAGTTATTTGAGAACTTAGAAAAGATTAAGAAGGCTAAGTACACACAGTTTAGGTTTTCATCTTTGATAACCTATATGTTTTTCCATATTTTGAGAAGATTTCCTTACACAGTTGATTGGAGTGACAATGTGAACACAATGGAAAGAATAAACTCAGTCTACATGAAGCACCTTTTTGATAAAGTTAATGACAGTGTGAAGCTTGTATTAAAGACATTTCAGAATATTGTTAAGAACAAATCAAGGATTCCTCAATCCTTAGTTGAAAAGCATAAAGATAACATTTGTTTTATGGTAGACACTAATTTCACCTACATTGAAGCAGTTGAGCCTAGAATGGAATTCATAGACCCTCTTGGCTATGAAATATCTGAAGTAGAAATAGTAGGATATGTGAATAGATTGTTAAAGTGTGAGTTGGATGGTCATGCAAATAGGTTTGGAACCTATGAAGAGAATTTCAACTCTGCAATAAGTTTGAGAGAAAAGAAGCAATCTAGTAAGAGAGTTGAATCTACTATTAAGAAAATATTGAAAGAATCAGGTATGTCAAGTCATGAGTTTGACATAGCTAAGAAGACTGCAGAAGCCTTGAAGCAAAGTGAAAATCTTGTAATTTCACCTGAGGCATCTAGTGCAGATCTTGTTGATCTTATTGCAGTAAAGGTAAAAGTTTAAGTACCTGAAAAAGATGAAGGAGATAAATCATTTTCTCCTATTCCTAGAAAAAGAGTAAAAGTGAGTGCAACAGGACCTAACAAGAGACAAAAAGTGATTGTACCACCGGTACCTAGAAATGTAGCAGTAATTAAAGATGATGATGTAGTTTCAATCAAGAAGAAAACTTGGAAACCAAGAATTGAAAGAGTTAATGAAGATATATTGAAGCATGGAGACTTTAGTAAGTTGAATAAATTCTACGATCTATATGGATCATTTGATAGTTTGAATTTTGAAAATGCAATGATTACACATATGATTGTGACAGATAAGAAACTTAGCACTATTCATGGTAAGATCCCAGAAGATTTGTATAATAGACTTGTGAATAGAAAAAAAAGAGCACAAGAAGAGGACATAAAGATGAGACAACATGTAATCAGACAGTTCTATGAAGTTGAGGATGAAGATCATTTGAAGAGATTCTTGAAGTCTCTTGGAACTTTATTGAGAACTAAGAGAAGAAGAATTCTTATAATGGGAGGCAAAAAGGAGGAAATACAGAAAGAGACTGAGAAAGCAGTAATGCAAGTTCTTGTAGATATAGTTGCAGGAAAGCATGTTGAATTAGACCCTCAGCAGAAGCAATCAGAGGAACCGCATGCAAAGGAAGTTGGTATTGAAGAAGTTCCATCTTCTTCACATATCAATATTGGCAAAGAATCAATGGACCTTGAAGGAACCACAGTGACACTAGAGTCAGATGATGCAGTATTTCATGATCTAGGAAACATTGTTGACAATTTGGCTTTAGAAGAGCAAGAGAAGATTACAGAATCAGAAAAGGATATAGAGGTAGTGGAAGCACCAACAATATCAGAATCAGTTCCAGCAGAACAGACAGTTAAAGGTAAACAAATTTTGACAGAGGTCACTACCCCTAGTGCACCTGACAGTAAGAAGAGACAAATTGGTTCATTTTTTGAAGACCTTGGAAAAGAAGTTGAAGATGATGATCAGCTTGAGTTCATCACATCTCTTAATAAAATTATTGGAAAGAATAAGAAGGTGAAGGACCTTGAAGGCAAAGTTAGAGTTTTGACAGAGAAACTTGAGAGTGTGATCAACACTAAGGTATCTGAATCAGATCCACTTGAGAAAGCTAAAATAGTAATAAACTCTTTTGACTCTAAATTTTCTAACTTAAAGTATATTGCTAGAATAAAAGTTCAGGAAGACTTTGAAGTAGAAATGCAACAAAATTTAAGTGTAAATATTCAAAATGATATTGGTAATTTGGATGTATGCATAAAGAATTTGAGGAAACATTTTGAGACTGGAAAGAGTTTGTATATACAATGCACAAAATTAGAAATCCTAAAGCTGAAGAAGATAAGAAGATCAGAGAGAAGATAGATGCAATTACAACTAAAATAAACACCTTGTTAAGCCCAAATGTAAAGATAAGTTCTATAGAGAAGAACATAAGGAAGTTAAATGATGAAATCAGAATGTTAGTAGAGGAGAACAACAGAAAGATGCTCAGGATTAACATCTTGAGAGAGAACATCTCAATCAAGACCTCAATTTTTGAAGACCAAATTGAGTAGTGTCTTTCAGCAAAGACATCTTTTCAGAAGTTTAGCTTCAATTCCCTGCAAGCTTGTCAGACAGTAGCATACAAATTGAGTACTCTACTCAATGTTGCTGAATCCATCAGGAAGATATGGGAGAAAGATTTTGAATCATGGAAGTCAGAGTTTGGTGACTGTGTTGTAAGCCTACTGGCTTTGCAATAGCTGATAACAAGGTATAAAGTTTTTTTTGAAATTTTTGTACACCCTATCTTTGTCATTATTGTCAAAGGGGGAGAGATAGCAGAAAATTGAATATATGTTGAGGAAGGATACTCATAGGGGGAGCTATTCTATGGAGTACAATATTGTATATGTGTTGTATAACTTTTGGCCACAATTTTGTGTAAATACTTTGAAGTTTTGTTTGCACACTTAGCCAATTTTCCCATATGTTGCCACCAATGACAAAGGGGGAGATTGTTGGCAATTTGGCTAATGTGGATGCATAGATGTTGTCATTATGGCAACATATGATCTCTATTGAGTGCACAAAATCTGGAATGCAAGTATGGCAAGTTGAAGGAAGAAATTGTCTAAGTATGGATACAGTGATCCTGACAGAGCACCCGATGAAGATTTAGTTGGCAACATCCATTGGAGAAATATTTTTATTTGCACAATTAACTGAAGCTTCTAAAGAGTAGAAGGATACCCCATCTTAGTGCACATAAAGTTTGGATTAGTACGGACAAAGTTATTCAAAGTTTACTGAAGATAGTTTTTGGAGACATAACAGTTTTGGAGACAGTATTAGCGAAAGAGTTAAGGGATTATTTTTTGCTTGTCAAAATAATGACTTAACATTATGAAGGGATGACATCCTAGATGTTTACTCTTGGATAAATATTTTGGAAGCTGACCATGTAAAGTTATTATCTCTAATAACTCATATATTAGGCATACTTGAAATGTAATGAAAAAATATATGTGATATGTAAAAAGAAAGAAAAGATAACTTGCGATAGTTGTATATTGTGATAGCAGCAAAGGCTATTAATGCGAAGTTGTAAGTAGTACCATATTACAGTTAGAAACATTTTGTATTACCTATTTGGGTAGTGAGCTCAGCTGGTGATCAGGTTTTGTAATCTAACTCCTAATAGGGTTAAGGCTTCTAACAAGGCCTAAAGTCCTTTAACCAGGACAGATCTACTATATATTGTAAATTGACTCCTAACAGGGTCCAATATCCCTAATAGGATACTTTTGATTAGTGATCTTTGTGGGTACCATCCCCACTGAGGTTTTCCCTTGGCCAGGGTTTCCTCGAGAACATATCATGTGTTATGAGTTCTTTCTATTTACTGCTATGTTTGTTAATCAGCTTGATAATCTTTGTATGCACTAAAGTAATCTGTTATATCCATAAGTGGGCAAAAGAAAAAGTTTGTGAAATACTGATTCACCCCCCCTCTCAGTATTTCCTATTTCTAACAAAGTTTAGAATTTTCATTATGGAAACAAAGTCATATGAAGTTTTGAGGTCAACGCAATGACTTAGAAGATTAGAATTTGCCCAAGTATGGAAGACAAAGTAGATAGTTAAGTACTTGATCAACATATCATCATCGCATGTGTTTATGATCGAGTTTTAGTATGCACCTTTGAAGATAAGATTTTGAGTATGTTAGTAAGCTATGGTTAAGAATGCATGGTCAGATGTGATAGCATGAAGAAGTTACAATGAGTTGAAGTGACATAGATAGTAAGTGGCAAAATAGAACAAAGTATGGAGCCAACATGAAAGAATTTGATTAGTGATTATTATTTTGTTTTGTTAAGGCTATGCGCCTATTGTAAATATGTTGTAAACATGTTAATCTCATTGTATGTAAACACACTTGAGCGAATTTATTTGGAAGCATTGTATTTAATAGGTTATAGGCTGACTTAGTTAATAGTTTTGGTTGCACCTATATATAAGAGATGCCCTTTTCTATTTGAGGAGTATATGGCATAAATAGATGAGAAGAAGTATGAGAAGTATGTATTAGAGTAGTAAGAATGATATAGAGCTTTACAAGAGGTTAAAGCATTAGTGCACAAAAGGAACTGATTAGACAAGAAGTGTCATAGTGGTAGTTCACCCTTGTAGATATAGTGTGTATCTGATATCTAGGAGGTTGCAACCTTCTCTATTGAGCAGTGAGCTCTGGTAGTGAGCCTTACACTCCTAACATGGTTTGTTACTTCAAGACTCCTAATAGGGTCTAACCTTTGACCAGATGATTGTACTCAACATTATAAAGACTTCTCCCAATAGGGCAAAGGAACATTAACAGGTTCATAATACAAAGTACAATTATTAGTGGGTATTAATTCCCACCGGGGTTTTTCCTTTGGCCAAGGTTTCCCCGTAATCATATATGGTGTTATGTGTTATGATTATTTACTTTATTTTCTTTAATATTCATTTCAGTAATTAAGTAATTGGGCTAAGTTTCAAGAAGCATAAAAACATTAATATTATAGAACAATGATTCACCCCCCCTCTTAATGTTCCCATTCCTAACAATTGGTATCAAAGCTCAGGTCCTCTGAAGATAAGTTTAACTACTTGAGGAGATCAAGGTTTTGGAAGAAGTAAAACATCTGAAGAAGAATATTGAAGAAACTCTTAAAGATCTTGATAGATCTGAAAAAGACATTGAAGAACTAAAATTGAAAGTCAGTGGCTCACAAGTATTCATCAAGAAACTTAGAAAAGATTTGAAAGATTGTTCAAATAATCATTTGCGAAAAATGGTCAAAAAGCTAAATGAAGAAAACACATCTTTGAAGGATCAGATTAAAGAATTGGATGAAAAGCTAACAAACAATAAGGAAGCTTATGACGAGAAGATCAAAGAGAACAAACAGTTAGATGATGCAAGAAAACATGAAAATCTTGGAGTTATAAAACATTAAGAAACCCATGGAATCTAAGTTGACAAAAGAAAGGAACCATATTGAAAAAATGCACACAAGTAATGATCTAATAGAATCATAGTTGTATGCATAGAATATTAAGGGAGATACCACTGGTATTGAATTCAATGAAGAACAAAATTAAATCAATGATATGTGAGAAAGAATGAAAGCACCAAAAGAATCTATAGAAACTAAGGAGAATGAAAATCGCACTAAATCTATAGCAGAACCATCTAAAGATGAATGCAAGCCAGTAAACCGAACTTGTTATGCATGTAAAAAGCATGGACATATAGAAAGAGATTGTAAAGAGGTAAGACCTTTCAATGGTTATTGTTATTCATTCAATAAATTTTGTCATATAGCTATGAATTGTAGATCAAATCAAAGAAATAAGACTCAACAAAATCAGAGAAATCAACCACAACAAAATGTTAGAAGTCCTCAATACATTACATGTCAAATATGAAATTACAATGGTCACATAGTTAGACAATGCAGTATGGTAACCTACATCAATGCACCAAGGACTATAAGGCCTCTAGTCATTTATTACTCTTGTAACAAGGTTGGACACATCTCAAAGTATTGAAGATCACAAGCACAAAGACAAGAAAGACCTGATAAGTCTCAAGGATCAATATTGGATGAATCTAGAGAATTCAAGTTTGTGAAAGCTACAAAAGATGCGAGAAAGATTTAAATGGAAGTAAAGAAAGATAATGTTAGTGGCACACTAGTAGATGCATCCTCAATGGACTCACCTTCTACATCTAGATAAATGATCCTCATGGTCATAGGGGGAGCTAGATTATCTCGAGACTCCTACGCGGCTGGTATAATCACCCTCATAGCATGTGGCTTTAGTTATAGTTGTTTGGATACTAGTTGATGTTGTATGCAAGATCACACCACCTGATCGAGAGAAGAAACAAAGATTGAAATTCTTTGTTACATTCTGTATTATGGTGGCAAGCATTAATTACAAAAATGTATTTTTATAGTCACTGGAGATCAATTATCCTCGCATTTTCATTCAAGATCGAGCCCTTCAAGAGCATAGGAGATCAAAGAAGTTAGTGTTAGAAAATTGCAGTTGTTTTCATCAGCAAAAGAAATTATGTTGGTTTCGGCACCCTAGTTCAGACATGACATTTCAGAAACCTTTGGAACCCTATTTGAGTGATTAATCAAGTAAGTAATGGCCACTCTAGTTGTATTTGATATTGTAGAGAGGAAGAGATATATATTCAAGAAGCATCTATTCAAGTTAGTCCTAGATGACCTAGAAGGAGAATTCTCTAGAACTCCGATGGGATTAATGCACGTAGAAGATATTCATGCATATATATAATGTAAGAAGGAACCTATAGGGTTGGAAAGAATAAGGTCGCACATTTAAACAATGATGAATCTATACATGTCATTCAAAGATGAGTTTGTGCACTTCATAAATCACCCAATAATTGAGTATGTGACTGCATATGAATTTTATGAGTCAGAATGGATCAAGATCCAAGACCGGTGTCATTCTTCCTACTGGTAAGGATGTCAGGAAACAAGTAGAGCAAGCTTGTAAGTCCCAGAGTGATAAGCATAAGATGACAATTGAGCCCATTGAGTAGGACATAAAACTAATGGCTATGATACTTGGTTACAAGTTCCAACACACAAATAGAGTGAACAGTGTGTCCACAACCACTATTCTAGTAGCTATAAGAATAGTGAAGGAAAATGGAGAGTTTAACCTATGTGAGATTCTGCGCATACAATTGTTAGACAACATTAGAGCCATCAAGCATGAAAAATAAAATAAATTTCAGATTTGGTTCACTAATCATTTACATGTACTTTCACATTGTTGGTAAAGTGTCAGATCTTTATCTTGATATGAGCCTACCTACATTGCCTCAAATCTCATTCAAGGCATCATCAGAGAGCACCTTGAAAGACTTCATGGATTTGTAAATCAAAACATTCAAAATTAAGATGAAGAGAAGGTATAGAATACCTGAGAGTATAGTGGAGAAGTATAAGGATAGTATATGTTTCATGATGGAAACTGATATCACATGCATGGAAGTAGTGGAGCCTAGGACTAAGTGGATTCATCCACTTGGTTATGAAGTGGAGGAACACATTTTGGAAGCTTATGCACAAGTCCTCCTATGAGTGCCTAAGGATCCCATTGAACGAAGATGGGGTACTTATGAAGAGAAGAGAAGACAAGACAAGTAGACTTTGTCTTATATAGTGCAGCAACAAAGAGAAAAGCATCCAAGATAACTTTAGACATTCTGAAAATTCATGGTGTTACACAAATAGACTTGGATAAAGCCAAGGAAGCCAAGATTTCAATGCAACTTGAGAGCACACCATCTTCTGATGTCAAAATAGAGAAACAGTGTTCACTATATTTTATCTTTTTACTTTAATCTTTAAACTGAACTTGAATGCTTAAGAACTAAAATAAAAATTCAGATAAACATGAAACATGAAATCAACACATGAAACCAATATGGTTATGGGGAAATCTAAATAGGTAAAAATCTCAGTGGGAATTGACACTCACTAATATTCTACACTAGTGCTTTGTGATCCTTGTTAGAAGATCCTTAACCCTGTTAGGAGTTGCTTTACAATGTATTAAGTACAATAGACCTTGTTAAGGGTTAGACCCTGTTAGGAGTCTTTTACAATAGTCCCTATTAGGGGAGTGGACACACTATCCTAGAGCTCACTACTCAAGTGGTGAAGGCTACAACCTTCTTATCTTAGATACACACTATATCTACAGGATGAATTGTCACTGTGACACTACTTGTCAGATCAATTCCTTTGATGCACTGATGCTTTGACCTCTTGCAAAACTGTAATACATCTTATACTATCTTCAAACACTTCTACTCTACTTATCACAACTCTATCTTGACTTCCATACTGAATACAATGGGTGCATCTTATATTTATACGTGCATACAAAATAAACAACTAGGTCGGCCCCTAAACCTATTAAATACAATGCTTCCAAATGAATTGACTTAAGTGTGTTTACAATCAAACATATATACATGTCAGAAACCTAATTATAGTAGGTGCATATCCTTTACAACATTAGAATATAGTCACAACACTAAATGATAACTGTCGGCTGCTTGCTCTGTTCTTCACTGGCACATACTGGTTGTGCAACTTCAACTAACTATATCTTTCTCATCCTTTGCACATATGATCAGGTGATCATATACTAAGAATGAATATAGTCTAACCAACTTAACTTCTAGGGTACACACCATAATTCTTCCATCTGCACATGCATTGATGCTCTGCGATGTAGGAACTCTATACACTGTCCAGTCTTCAACACTTAACTGATTTCTGATCTTCTCATCAAGTGTGCTGACTCCAAACTTCTATATGAATTTTTTTCCATAATGAAAATGTGATATTAAGTCATATACATCAGTATAGCCAACTTGCCAACAATCTCCCCCTTTGTCATTGATGGCAACAAAGGAATATGGCCAAGTTGCTAATTGTCCTTAATACAAAAAACTTTTGTCTTCTATACATATACTTATATCTCCCTATACATATTATGATCCATATTCTATACACAACTCCCCCTTTGAAATTAATGACAAAGGTGTTACAAAACTATATCTATACATACTTACTAAGGGAAAACATCCAGATATGCAATCTTTAGGTTCTCGATCTCCTTCTTCCAAAATGTGATCAAAGAGTTTACTATCTGGAGATGGGCACATAATGCATACTGAAGCTTCTCCATATTCTTCAAATCTATGGAAGGATCTTGATCATAGTTTATCATGGTGGCATCAATCTCCTTGATGTTCTGATTTAGAATGAGGGTGCAAGAGCATTTCTTAACTAAGTCTGTCTAGCCCTTAACTTTGTCATCTCTTTTTCTGCCTTCTCAATTTTGTCTATCTGACCTTGGTAGACATTATTGCACATGTTCACATTTTTTGATTTGTCTTTCATTGAACTCTTCACTTTCTCAATCATAGCTTCTACCTCTTTTATTTTCTTGAACTGAGCATCAGTAAGCTTATCTTGATCCATGCATTCTACAATGATTTTTCTTCCTTGATCTGCAAATTCTTTCAAGGATGCTTGACCAGTCTTGAGTGAGCTAAGGTCAAGTGAAAATTTGTTCACCAATTCATTCAATCTTTTCTTTAGATACTTTTCTTCTGCAACTAGGGATACAGATTCTTCAAGGCTTGATAAATTTCTTTTGAAATGTGAGATGATTGTACTTACATCATCAACCAAGTGTATCTTTGACACTTTCTTGTCCTCTAGTAATAAATTGTTCAAAATGTTTACTGAATCTACCAGGAGGGGATTCCTTATCACTTTCTTTTCTTTGGCCTTCTCTATAGCTAAGACACTAAACTTAATTAGGCCTTCTTCTCTCTATGAGTCCAAACTGGATGTGTCAGGTGTAAAAATTGACAACAATGCTGCAGAGGGAGTGATGGGAGTGCTATCCATCACTTCTTTTTTTACCTTGATTGACATTTCATCCTTTTTCTCACTTTCTTTTATCTTTTCTTCCTCTTTCTCATTAACAATCAATACTTCATCTTGATGAGTGGGAGGTGTGTTGCTACATAGCATTTCAGCTTCTTGTGTGCTCACAAAAGCTTCCTCAAACTTGTCCAACTCAGTGTTAGTGGCCACCATGGCTATCTCTACATTATCAATGTTAATGGTGATGTCCTTGAGTGTCTCTATCATGGGCATAGACTTATCTAACTCTATTGGTGCTTCCACTATAGGTGCTAAATCCTGAGGACCTATAGATTGTACCTTGATGGTCTCTGACCCTTTGGTAACCATTGTGGGTACATGTGTTGTGGGCGCAGTAGGTGGATACATGTTTATGTTCATAAAAACCTTCTCAAATACTTTCTCTATCTCTTTGGCAACTAATTCATATTTTTTATCCACTATATTTAGAGTTCTTGTCTTGGTTCTAAGGTGAGGCTTCACCAGATCTAACAGCAATTTTTTTTTTCTTCTAGCTCACATATAGGAAGAGTTTCATCTAAGATATTTTCCCTTATCCATAGATCTTCTTCAATAGCCTGTCTCTTTTGGAATTCTAGGATATTCCATACATTATTAGGGATCATTGTTTTTAGTTCCAAGACTATCCTTTTGAACTTGGTCATGTGCTTTATGATCATGCTATGAATCTCTAATTTGTCTATTTCACTATATTTTTCATAAAACTTCTTTACTTGATCAATTCTTCCCTCACCAATTATTTTGGCACTTAGCACACTGAGACTAGGTTTGAAACTTACTTCAGGAGGTGCTTGAGTGTTCTTTCTACTTCTTGTTGCTCATGAGGATGGATGACCGGTGCCAACCTCTTTCTTCTTCTTTAGCATTTCCTTATACTCAAGGTAGTAAGGTCGATGGTTTCCTTGGGTGCAGAAGGAGTATCATTAGTTATATCCTTCTATTCATCATATTTCTCTATCTTTACCTTCTTCAACTTGGGATCTTGTGATTCTACCTTTGCTGCATCTGCACTCTTTAGTTCCAAAGAAATCTCTTGTTCTTTTGCTTTGTCAAGATCTTCTTGAGACACACCATGTATTCTCAAGATCTTTGATGTGACTTTAGAAACCTTTCTTTTTGTTGATGCGCTGTTTAGCTTGGCATCTAGTTCTCTTGTCTTCTCCTCATAAGTTCCTCATCTAGTTCATTAGGTTTAGTAGGAGCTGTATGCAATACTTGAGCATATGCTTCTAAAACTTGTTCCTCTACTTCATATCCAAGTGGATGAATCCACTTTGTTCTAGGGACTACTTCCTCCATGCATGTTGTATCTATTTTAACCATAAAACAAATTGTATCCTTGTACTTTTCAACAATGTTTTCTAGAATTCTAAACCTCATTTACATCTTAGGCTTGAAGGTCTTCAATTCCAGTGTTACATAATCTCTCAATGTACTCTCAGCAGATGCCTTGTTAGATATTTGTGGCATGGTTGGAATGGACTTGTCCAAATACAAATCTGATACTCTACCAACTATATGAAGGTACATGTAAATGATCAAAGACCCAAACCTAAATATCTTGGTCTTGTCATGCTTGATTGCCTTGATGTTATCAATCAACTATGCATACAAGATCTCACACAAGTTGAACTCTCCCTCTTCCTTCACAAGTCTAATGACTATTAGAATTGTGCCTGCAGACACACTGTTCACTTTGCTGGTGTGATGAAATCTGTATCTAAGTATCATAGACATCAATTTGATGTCTTCTTGCTCAATAGGCTCAATTGTCATTCCACGCCTATCACTAATTGACTTACATGTCTGCTCAACAATTTTCCTAACATCCTTGCCTACTGGAAGGATGGAACCTATCTTTGATAGGCCTGTCATCTCATATATCAAGTCACTGGTAATTCTAATCAGCACATCACCTATCCAAAATAGGTCATCATAAATTCTACTCAAAAGTATTTTAATCCATTCTATCTCATAGAATTCATAAGCCATAGCATACTCTACTATGGGGTGATCATTCCACTTCTCATATTCATCCAGGAAGGTTTTTTCTAGTTTTAACATTGTTTTCATGTGCACCCTTAACCTATCCAATCCTACTGGTTACTTCTTTTAGTAGATGTACGTCCTAATGTCTTCCACATGCATAATGCCCATAGGCATGCGGGAGAATGCTCCCTCTAAGTCAGCTAGGGTAGACTTAAATGGATGCTTGTTAAAGACATATCTTTTCTTTTCTGCAACATCAAAAACTATGGGAGTGGCCATCACTTGTATTATCACTTTCCAATTGTTTACTAAGATAATCCAAAGACTTCTGAATTGGCGCGATGAACTATAATTCTTGCAATCGATCAATTATGCTACTAATCACTAATAGATCAATCTTCAATTCTTCACAATAATTTTTAAGGCTCTTTCTGCACTTCAATTGCTCTGAATTCGAATGCAATGAGTAATCAAACAACTTTCTATGTACCTAAAGTGAAAATTCTGCCATTAATGCTTGCCACGTAAACCAGGCTATCACTTAAAAATTTTCAACTTGAGTTTTGCTAATAATCAGTATGTGCACTCTTGCACGAAGGTTCCTTTATACTCCAAAAGCTTAAGTTCAAAGGCACATACTCTGAGAGTGACTATACCTACCATGCAGGGGTCTAGAGATAAATTAGCTCCCCCTATGACCCTGAGGGCCATTCATCCAGCTGTAGAGGGTGTGTCCACTATGGATGAATCCAATACATTTTCATCAACTTTGTCCTTCTTTCCTTCTATCCAAATCAAGCTCGCAACCTCTAAGGCTTTCAAAAACTTGACTTCTCCTTCAGGATCCAAAACTGGTTCTTCAACCTTTTTAGGGCTTTCTTGACCTTGCGTCCTTGATCTACAAAACTTTGAGATATGTCTAGCCTTGTTACAAGAGTGACAAATGACTGGAGGTCTTATATTCCTCGGCGCATTGATATGAGTTAGCATTTTACATTGTCTTGCTGAGTGACCATTATAGTTACATATATGACATGTAACATTCTGAGAACTTCTTGTGTTTGTCTAATTCTAAATTCTCTAATCATGCTGAATCCTGTTCTTCTTACTAGTCTTGCAATTCATAGCTATATGACCAAATTTATTGCATGAATAATAGTAACCATTAAAAGGTCTTACCTCTGTACTATTCCTTGCAATGTGTCCATTCTTGTTACATGTAGAACAAGTGCATTCTACTTGCTTGTGCTCATTATTAGGTGGTCCACCATTATCTTTGGTTTGATCTTCAATCTTCTTAGCATTAGTAGAGTCTTTTTGTGTATCCTTTCTTGCTCGCATGTTGTCAATCTGATTTTGTGCTTCATTGTATCCAATACAACTAGTGTCTCCTTTGGCTCTTCTTGCATACAACTGAGATTCTATCAAATAAGAGCTGGTGTGTAATTTGTCAATGTGATTCTTTGCTTCCTTTAATTCAGATTCCAAGCTTTCTTTATTGTTCCTTAACTGCAAGATTTCCAAGTTAGCTTGCCTTAATTCCTCATTGAGTTGAAGGTTCTCTTTGATTTGTTTGTTATAGACTTCTTGATTGTTGATCAGCTTATCATCAAATTCTTCAAGTAGTTCTTTCAAAGATACATTTTTTTCATTCAACTTCTTGACCTTTGCTCCTAGATCACTATTAGAGCATTCTTTCAAACCTTTCTTAGCCTTTTGATAACTAATTAAGCATCACTGACCTTTTCTTTTAGTTCTTCAATTTCTCTATCTGATTTGTCTAGGTCTTCAAGAGTAGCTTCAAGATTTCTTTTCAAATGTTTGATTTCTGCTTTGTCCATGATCTCCTTAAGTTGTTAAACTTCTTTGCTGAGGACCAGAGCTCCAATACCAATTGTTAGGAATGGGAATACTAAGAGGGGGGGGGTGAATCAGTGTTCACTGTATTTTATCTTTTTACTTTAATCTTTAAATTGAACTTGAATGCTTCAGAACTGAAATAAAAATTCACATAAACATGAAACATGAAATCAACACATGACACCAATATGGTTACGGGGAAACCCAAATAGGTAAAAACTCTAGTGGGAATTGACACCCACTAATATTGTGCACTAGTGTTTTGTGATCATTGTTAGAAGATCCTTAGCCCTGTTAGGAGTTGCTTTACTATTTATTAAGTACAGTAGACCTTGTTACCCCGGGTCCCTAGGTGTCTGATGTAGGAGCATCCTAGGTGTAAGAAAAATCTTGCATCACCCAAAAATATTTCTAGTCTTGTTTTCAATAAGGCTATCTTGTGCATAGCTGCTATTTATGGAAACTTTCTTTTTTTAGTAAGTTGGTCATATGATCTCAGAATGTTCAGATTTCATAGTTGGAGGTTCATCTTAGTCATATCAGCCTACCAGTTGAGTTTCATTGCCACATCATCAATATTGGTGAAGTTATTGAGGTTTTTGGGTACAAAATCTTTCAGGTCAATTTTGAAGGCCTTAGAGGCTCCGGATCATGATCGACCCCCAGTTGATTGGCACTTGCGTGTGTTAGGATTGTAGATCTCATCATGGCATTTACAAAAAGTGGTTACAATAGAAAAGTGGAGCTATGGTTAAAAAGTTATGGCCTCCGAAAGTTAGGCTACCTAAAAGCATATTTTGTATTTCTTTTGAGCCGACCCTATTGTAAAAATTGTGAAAATAAAATAATTCTATGTATAGCTAGTCTTAAGGGCTAAATTTCTGGAACCTTCTTGAGTGGTGAAAATTGCCTATATAAAGAAGGCCTGTAGTGTTGTCTAGCACAGTTCTAGGTAGATTTGGGTAATGATTCGAGGCTTTGTCCTACAGAATATTGTAAAGGGAATGCCCATGTGGCTTTGCATATTGTAATTTTGAAATTTGTAGTTCCACATTTGTGGAGATAATAAGAAGCCCATTTTTTGTTGATGCAAATTGTTTTTGTTTCTCTATTTTTGTTATGTGTTTGTGGTATTAAGGGGAGCACCCTTCATCAAGTGGTATCAGAACAGGAGTTCCTGAGTGTGTAAACAGATCACAGATTGTGAGGCAGTTTGCACTAAGACCATGGTTAGGGTTTTAGCATACATTGTGAAAGATGCCTCCACGAACGGAACGTGGTGAAAGAGCTGGTGTTGTAACACCTGAGATTAGAGCGCTCTCGAGACAAGTGCGAGCATTACAAGAAGAGATTCGCAGAGGAATAAATCTTAATGTCAGAGATAAAAGTGAGGATGAAGTTGAGGGAGAAGGAAATTTTAATCAAGAAGAAGGTGAAATTTTAAATGAGGAGGAAGAAAGACTTTTTCGGGCCATTTCCAAGATCGAGAAAAGACCTAAGATTGAGGTTCCTACATTTTCAAGAAATCTTAACCCAGAGGAGTTGATCGACTGGATCAATGAATGTGAAGAATATTTTGAGTAGGAAGATATTAAGGATCCTGATAGGGTCAAATTTGCAAAGGCCAGATTGAAAGGTCATGCAAAGATCTGGTGGCAAGAGATTCAATTGGAGTGAAATAGAAGAGGGAAAGATAAAATCACAAGATGGGATCGAATGGTGGATAAATTGAAGTGGCAATTCATTTTTGTTGATTATGAGCTTGACCTACTGAAGAAGATGCAAAGTTTGAAGCAAGCGGGAAGATTTGTTCAGGAGTATACATAGGAGTTCTATTGAATCCTCATCAGAATAGGCCATGTGGAAACTGATAAGGAGAAAGTTGCCCATTACCTTAATGGGTTGAGGCCGAGCATTCAAGAGGAGTTGAATTTGGTTTGAATAAATAGTATTGAAGAGGCATACCGGTTTTCCCTAAAAGTAGAGGAAAAGTTGAACAAAAAGTTTGAGAGAAGACAAAATGAAAAAGGTCATGGTGGATGATCTAGTGGACGGTCATATGAAGGCCAAAATGAAGATCTAAAAAAGAAGGATGAGGCCAGTAGCAATCAGAATTAGAGGAAAAATAATTCCAATCACTTTTAGGATAAGAGTAATAAAGATCAAAGAGAAAGAGGAAGAGGACAAGGATCTGGAAGAGGAGGCTTCCATGGAACATGTTTTCACTGTGGAGAAGAAGGTCATAGGGAATTTGAATGTCCTCAATGCCAAGGAAGGATAGACAGGAGAAATGAAGGCCAAGCTAGAGTTACACATGTAGATAAAGATGCCAAATCATCACATTATGAAGATGCTGAAAGAGGAGAAATGTTGATTAATAGAAGAGTCTTGTTGAGTGGTGAGAATGAACCTGAGCAAAAGAGGAGCTTGTTTCCCACTAGATGCAAGTGAGAGGGTAAGTGTTGTGATGTGATTATTGATAGTGGAAGCACTGACAATTTGGTGTCAGAAGAGATGGTGACAAAGATAAATCTCAAGAGACAAAAACACCCACATCCATACCGGATTGGATCGGGTGTAGGATGACCACAAGGTCATGGTCAATGAATAGTGCCTAGTGAAGTTGAAGATTGACAGATACCATGATGAGGTACTATGTGATATCATATCTATGGATGCATGTCATATGTTGTTGGGTATACCATGGTAGTTTGACAGGTGTGTTGTACATGATGGTCGTGCAAATACCTATTCCCTGATAAAGGATGGACTGGGACATAAGCTAAAGCCATTGAATGACACAGAAGAAAAGGTATGTGGTAATGCAAGAATAACTTTTGTTGATGGAAGAAAGTTTCTAGATGGTATGAGGCATGAGCATGTGTGTTTTTCTTTAATTCCAAAAGCTAGTGAAGAGGAGGTAGAAAATGTACCTGTAGAAGTTGCAGATTTGTTGAATGAGTTTCAAGATATTGTATCTGATAATGTAACTAATGGATTACCACTAGTAAGGAAGATCAGTCATCAGATGGACTTGATTCCAGGAGTCAGTTTGCCAAATAAGGCAGCACATAGAATGACACCAGTAGAAAGTGAAGAGTTGAATAGACAAGTACATGAGTTGTTACAAAAAGGGTTGATTCGGGAGAGTCTGAGTCCATGTGCTGTACTAGCAGTATTAGCACCAAAGAACAATGGAGAATGGAGGATTTGTATAGACTCCAGGGCAATAAACAAGATCACAATCAAGTATAGGTTTCCATTGCCACTAATGGATGATATTATGAACTATTTGAGTGGGGCTGTGTATTTCTCAAAGATAGATCTGAAGAGTGGATATCACTAGATTCAGATCAAAGAAGGAGATGAATGGAAGACTACCTTCAAGACAAAGGAAGGACTATATGAGTGGTTAGTCATGCCTTTTGGGCTAATCAATGCACCAAGCACTTTCATGTAGCTCATGAATGAGTTTTTGAAAGAATTTCTGGGTAAGTTTGTCATTGTTTAGCTAGATGATATTTTTATCTTTAGTAAAATATTGGAGGAACATATGGTGCATATTCGTATGGTGTTTGAGAAGCTGAGAGAAGAGAAATTATTGACAAATTTGAAGAAGTACAATTTTGTGAAGAAAGAGTTAGTTTATTTGGGATTTGTAGTTTCAGCAGAAGGTCTGAAAATGGACCAAGAGAAAGTGCAGGCTATCCTTGAATGGCCTACTCCAAGGAGTGCTACTACAGTAAGATCTTTTCATGTTTTGGCTAGTTTTTATAGAAATTTTATTAGAAATTTTAGCAGTATTTGTGGACCCTTGACTAAAATAATGAGAGGGGATAGAAAAGAGTTCAAGTGGACTAATAAGGCAGATAAGAGTTTTAAACTATTGAAACAGAAAGTTATAGAACAACCTATTTTACCACTTCCGGATTTTAATAAGGTGTTTCAAGTAGACTGTGATACTAGTGATAATACAATAGGAGCTATTATGAGCCAAGAAGGTAAACCTATTTCTTATTTTAGTGAGAAGTTGAACGATGCCAAGAGAAACTATTATGTTTATGATCAAGAATTTTATTATATAGTTCAAGCATTGAAGAAGTGGAGACACTATCTGCTTGCCAAGGAGTTTGTTTTTTATATTGATCATCAAGCTTTGCAATATTTGAATAGTCAAAGAAAGTTGAATCAAAGACATTTGAAATGAGTTAAGTTTTTGTAGAGTTATACATTTGTTTTGAAACATAGGAGTGCAAAGTCTAATAGGGTTGCAGATGCTCTTAGCAGAAGGCAACTATTGTTGACAGAAATGCAAATTGAGGTGGTTGGCTTCAAGGAATCCAAGAATTTGTATCTAGAGGATCCTGATTTTGGTGAAGCTTGAAAAGCTTGTAAAGAACTTGTTACTCTAGATAGAATAAAGTGGTTGGATTTTATCATTCAAGATGATATGTTATTCAGAGAGAGTCAATTGTGCATTCCATGAAGTTCTATGAGGGAGAATATCATCAAGGAGAATCATAGCGGAGGATTGGCTAGAAATTTTGGTCATGATAAAACCCTTGCTTTGGTTTGTGAGAACTATTATTGACCACAGTTGTAACAAGATGTCAAGAAGTTTGTATAGAGTTGCAGAGTATGTCAGATGGTGAAAGGAGTGAAGCAGAATACAGGGTTGTATCAACCATTACCTGTACCAGAGAAGCTTTGGGAGGATATCAGTATGGACTTTGTACTTAGTTTACCATGGACACAATGGGGACATGATTCAATTTTTGTGGTAGTTGACAGGTTTTTGAAGATGACACATTTTATTCCCTACAAGAAGACTAATGATGTTGTTCATGTAGTAGAATTATTTTTCAGAGAAGTAGTGAGACTAAATGGTTTGCCAAAGACCATAGTTTCAGATTGAGACACTAAGTTTGTCAGGTATTTCTAGCGCACCTTATGGAAGAAGTTGAAGATAGATTTGAAGTTCATTTCATCACATCATCCACAGACTGATGGATAGACAGAGGTGGTGAATAGGAGTTTGGGGAATTTGCTAAGATGTTTGGTTGGGGACAAGCCAATAGGATGGGATTTGATTTTACCACAGGCAAAATTTGCATACAATAATTATGTTAATAGGAGCACTAGTAAATTACCATTCCAGATTGTATATGGAAGTAGTCCAAGAAATGCATCTAGATTGAGAAAGATAGATAAAGGAGAAATAAGTAGTGCTGAAGCTGAGAATTTTGTAGAATACTTGAAGAACATCCATGAGGAGGTGAGGAAGCATATTACCAAGATGAATGTGTAGTATAAGGCTAAGGAAGATAAGAAAAGGAGGCATAAGGAATTTTAGGTTTGAGATGAAGTCATGGTTCATTTGCGGAATAAGAGATTTTTAGTTGGTACATATAACAAGTTGAAAATGAAAAAATTTGGGCCATGTAAGATACTGAAGAAGCATGATTCAAGAAATGCATATGAGGTAGAATTGCCTACTAAACTAAATATTTCACTAGTGTTTAAGATGTTAGATTTGACATAGTATCATTAAGAAGGTGTTGAAGATGAGTGTTGGTGTTTGAAAATTCTTATGCCACTTAGGACTGCCAATATGCCTTGAGACTAGTGTTAGGAGTGGTTAGTTCCAAGTATGGGACCTCTGCAAGGTAACTGGACCAACTATAGGGACAAGACTGCCCTCTACACTTCTAGGTTTGAAAAACCAAGGTGGGTGTACCTAATCTAGTAACTTATGGCATTTTAGGACTTTGGACTGGATTAAACAAAGTAGATGATAGCAAGAGACTACTAAATGTTAACCAGAAATTCATTCAATCTCAATTGCTATTAGGTATAAAATGGCCTTGTGACCTCAAGACTATGAGGGATTGCAGGATTGGAGATATTAAATATAATTGGGTTTCTTGCAGGATGCAGACAACCATGCAACACATTGCATCAGCATAGGGATACTAGCTTAAGATTAGTACCTTATCCATTGGGCATCATACCTGAAGTGAACATGGAACACAAGGACAACTACTACATTCATCTGAGAATCCAAGCCATAAACATAGTTAAACATCTCTTACACTACTTATAAGTATCCTTACTGATTGAACCAAATAAATCTATTCTTCATTCAGAGACTTTTAACCTGATTCTAAATCAAGGCTGAGAGATGAAACATATACATAAGCAACCAAATGCAATGAGCCAGAAAACTCAGAATTCATTAAGAACAACTAAATGAGAGATCCAAGAATGAGAAACTATATTAAGTATGTGGATTCAAATCCCTGTATTACAAGTTAATTCAGAAAACACCATAAACAATATGCAAAAGATACATGAGGTTTTTCCCTAATGTTGATACAACCAAGATGAAAATGTTTACATGAAGAAACCGCTCATGGAACCAAAAATTGGAACCACTAGAACTGACAAAATTCAGAACCCTTACAAAGTCAAAAATTCAATAACTTATCCCCCTCAGTCATCTTGGAAACCCAAAATAGGTTGCAACAAGCTACGGATGACTAGGGCTAGGATTTCAACCACCAAACCCACTGAAACAGTCAAAACTTAATTGCAGGGGAAGAACAAGAGGTCACTTGGAGAAAGAGATCTCGAATAGATCTTACAATCATGACAATCATGGAATCAGTACAAAACACCAGGAAGAACCATGAAGAATATTACAAATCAGCACCTGCAAAAAACTCCTCAAGCTCAAAACTACACCTCACCAGGTACAAAACACTACTAGAAACAACTGTCAAGCACATTGGACCACACCATGGCAGAAACCACCACCAAAAAAATCAAAAACTACTATAGAAACCATAAATTCTGGTACATCCTGGTCGCAGGAAACCCTCTACAAGTTAACGGCTACATTCATGGTGTCAGAAGTGAATCGACGATCATCATTCCAAATCGGATCAACTTTAAGTCCTGACCGCATATCATTTTATCTTTCTCGAGCTTCACAACTTAACCTTTATCTTTAGTTGTGCCACCATGCGGTTATGAACTTCACCACCACAAGAATCTGGTTTCATCTTATGCTTGGTCGCATGATCGCAAGGCACCAAACTAACCCTTGCAATCATGCGACTGCGGTCTCCTAGCCGCGTGGTTACAATCACACCCTACTGAAAAGTCCTCAGCCATGTTACCTTCATAGCACCGCAACCACAACAATATTTTTTGCATGATCATATAGCATGGAGACGGGCTATGCGAACATGCGACAACCCGCAAACCTTAACCGCCAGCACAACCACCACCGCTAAGTGTTAACACAAAATGTCAGTCGCATGATCGCATAGCCTTGAAAAAGGCTATGTGAACATGCGACTAACTATCAGCATTCACCATCATTAACTACCCTATCACCACCTAAACAATAAAAAGTTCCCACATCACCAAGAGCACTGGCCCCATGCCCCCTTTCTTCCAGACATGACGACCACCGCAGCACCATGTGGCACCTAATAGAAATTCAGCACCTCACCACCGCAGATGCCACATTGCCACCTACAACTGGACCCTTGTGACACATGTCAACCGATCGCATGATCGCATGTCAAAAAACTCTAACATGCAATCATGTGACAGCCAACCCTAGGCTACCACATCATCATCAATGGGACCACCAAACTACTCAAACCCCACATATGGGCCCACATCACATCCCAAATCATCGCATATCAACCAATAGCAGACTGACACATCAGCACCAATCTGACATGGACCCAACCAGACCCACGACATGCCCATATAGGAAAATCCAATGGGCATCGCAAAAGTGTGAAGGATAAACATCATGCATCTTCAGCGTGTGAACCTATGACACCCACTAATTTTGTCCAAACTTTAACCACACTGAGCAATGGGAAGAACTGGTGACCCACCAATGAACTACCACCTCACCACTGTAGACACGTGTCAACTAGTCACATGATTGCATAGCCAAAACTTGGGTTATGTGATCATTCGATAGCCAACCAAAGGCCGCCCCATGACTGCCAGCGGGACCACACCCTTTCCACCAACCAGCCCCATGGGAAAAAAGTAACCAGTCGCATGGTCACATATCAAAAAAATTTGACATGCGATCATGTGACAACCAATCATTTTGAAACCCTTTGAAGACCTGGGCCCACCATCCATCGCACTTACGCAGTTAGGGAATGCCAAAAATGGGAAACTATGAGGTCGAAAACACACAGGGTTTTCGATAGAAAAGATCGAAAACACACAAGGTTTCTGACGCCAAAAGATAAGTGCACAAAAGCTAGAAGGCACAAGGTTGAAAACAATGAGGGTTATCACATAGATCGAAAACATGATGAATTTTCAAAAACACTATGGGTTTTCGACACTGTGGCAGATTCTAAAATTTGTTTCCTGCAGAGCTTAAAACTTGAATAACTCTCTGGGTTTGCGATTCAGCACGTGTGATTTGAATTGGAGCAAGGTGACACAATGAAGAACATAGTGATGGAATATGGATGAAGTGACTGAGAGGGGGGGGGTGAATCAGTCAACCATAAAACACTTCACAATTAATTCTTTCCAGATCCCTTAGGATATCTTAACAATGTTATCTGTATTAGCACTCGGTAAATAGATTGCAGTAATTTTGAAGATGCAGAAAGTATTAGCAAAATTATCTTTTAGATATTCATCAGCACTGGTGTATGATTAAGATAGCAATTAAGAACACAAGAGACACAAGATTTAACGTGGAAACCCAATATGGGAAAAACCACCAATGTATCTAGATACTAATTTTCACTTTTCTGAAGTGATGCCCGGTTAGAAGCCAACCAGGTAAAAGGTTACAAAACACAATGTTAGGTGTGACCTTGTTAGAGGATTTAAAACACCCTGCTAGGAGTGGCCTGGTAAGAGGTCTTGAAAACAATTCAATGGAATTGTCACCTTGTTAGAGGATTTACAATATGGTTGTTAAACCAGCTCGGTTAAGAGATTTAGAATTCACTGTTACAATGATAAGAAGGTAACAATGAAAAATGACCTGTATAATAATGCAACTGTTTTGCTAATTATAGATCTCTTGTCTGCATATGTGTGATCCTTCCTGATCGAATAAATCTGTGCTGCACCTCAAGGATATCTGAACATCCTTCACAAATTCGCACACACCTTTCCTGTCTTTCTTCTGTAAATCTTCTGCTATATTTCTTATTTTTTCTTTTCACATTTGACCTTTTATTTATATGATTTTAGATTTGTCAAATTGACATTATTTAGTATAACAGTTGGCTGAATTAAGCAAACTCTATTTGCAAAAATCCTTCAAGGGCCGACAGTGCTCGGTGACCATAACTTTCTATAATCTTTCGGAGACCGAGGGAACTCGGTAAACACCGACAATCCTTTACCTTCGATAATCGACTGAACTCGGTAAACACTAACTTTTCTTTGACAACCGACTGAACTCGGTAAATACTAACTTTTCTTTGACAACCGACTGAACTCGGTAAATACTAACTTTTCTTCGACAACCGACTGAACTCGGTAAATACTAACTTTTCTCCGACAACCGACTGAACTCGGTAAATGCTGAATTTCCTTTGGTAACCGAGTGAACTCGGTAGACACTGATTTTCTTTGATAACCGAGTGGACTCGGTAAGCACTAATCTTCCTGTCTGGCAGACCGACTGAGCTCGGTAGGAACTGATTGCTGCGGACTATGACATTGTGTGACATCAAAGATAATACATAATTTGAGTAGCGATTTCCTTCAGACAATTGTTTCCAACAATCTCCCTCTTTGGCATTGATGGCAACACAATATGTCATAGCATAAGAAATTTGAAAGAGTTAGCTCAGTTCAGATTCAAATCTCCCTCTGTCAGCAAACTTCCTTTATCCTAAAAATTCTTCCTTCAGACTATTGAAAATTTCTTGAAGTAATAGCAAAGACATAGCAAACACTCCCTCTTTGACAACACATGCCAAAGACAATTCACATATTACCGGTGAAAATTAATGTACCTCAAGTACTGATTCATATGCAATGATTCCTTGAATATGCTACATCAACTGGTTGATTTTCAATCATTTTCTGGTTGATGCATCACTAAAACTATATTTAGTGAGCCTCGGATAGGGGAATGACCCCTAACTTACCTCTTAGATACACAAATGCATCCTTAGGTAATGGTTTGGTAAAAATGTCTGCAATCTATTCTTTTGTATGAATATATTCTAATCTGATTTCCTTGTCCTACACCAATTCTTTGACAAAGTGATATTTAATAGCAATGTGCTTGGTTTTGGAATGCATCACTGGATTCTTCAAAATGTTTATTGCACTGGTATTGTCACAAAATATAACAACTAGTTCTTTGATTTCAACCTTCATACCTTCTAATAGCTATTTAAACCAAACAATATTTGAACAGTTTACTGCAGCAGCAACATATTCTGCTTCAGCTGTGGATTGAGATGTGCAATTCTGCTTTTTACTAGTCTAGGATACCAGTCTTTTTCCAAGAAAAAATGCTCCACCACTTGTGCTTTTTCTATCATTAATGTTTCCTGCCCAATCAGCATCAGTAAACACTTCAAGTCTAGATTGCCTCCAAATTTATACCACAAACCATATTCTTCAGTTGCTCTTAAGTATCTTAAGATTCTTTTGATTGCCATCATATGATTTTCCTTAGGTTTTGCTGAGAATCTAGCTACTATACCGATTGCTAAGGCAATGTCAGGTCTTGTATGTACTACATACTACAATTTTCCAATCATAGATCGGTATAGGGTCTGATCAACTTCTTTTGAATCATCATTTTTGGTAAGTTTCAGTCCAGTGCACATGGGTGTACCAACTGGTTTTGAATCTTCCATACCAAACTTCTTAAGTATTTCCTTAATGTATTTAGATTGAGTAATGTATATACCATTCTTGCTTTGCTAAATTTGAAGACCAACAAAGAATTTTATTAAACCAAACATAGACATTTCAAATTCTTTGTTCATTTGCTCTGAAAATTCTTTGCACTGATCCTCATTCCCTATAAATATAGTATCATCTAAAAATATTTCTGCCAATACAATTTTGTCATTCGATCCTTCTTTAATATACAGATTGCTGTTATCATTGGCTCTTTTGAAATTAATCTGAATCAAATAGTTATGGAGTCTTTCATACCATGCTCTAGGAGCTTGTTTCAAACCATACAATGCTTTGTGTAACCTGCAGACCATGTCCTTTTTATCTGGATCAACAAAACCTTCAGGTTGTTCAATGTAGACTTCTTCATCAAGAATTCCATTGAGAAATGCAGATTTTATATCCATCTGATATACCTTAAATCCTTTGTGTGCTGCATAAGCAAGTAGAGTTCTTACACCTTCTAATCTTGCAACAGGAGCAAAAGTTTCTCCATAATCTATACCTTCTTCTTGAGAATAACCTTTACATACCAGTCTAGCTTTGTTTCTAGATACTTGACCATCTTCATTTAGCTTATTCCTGAATACCCATTTTGTTCCAATTACATTCTTATCTTTAGGTCTAGGTACAAGAGTCCAAGTTTTGATCTTTTGTATTTGTTCTAATTCTTCATTCATTGCTTCAATCCAACTTTCATTTTCCAATGCATCTTTGATATTTCTAGGTTCAAAATCAGTAAGCAGACATGTACCTTTTAGCTTGCTTCTTGTCATAGTACCATCTAATTTGTTTCCAATGATTTGATCTGGTGTATGATGTCTTCTGACATATTTGGCTAGTATAGGTTCCTTGCTTTTTGAATGATTCCTACTGTTGTCTTCTAGGATCTCTTCTTCAGGTTGCTCGGGCTCGGTAGATATTTTCTCGGTAACTTCAGGCTGAGACTCAGTCTGAATTTCTTCCTGTGACTCAGTTTGAATTTCTTCCTGTGACTCGGTAACTGTGCTCGGCTCGGTAGATATAGTTTCCTTATTGATAGTTGTGCCTGCCAATGTTTCAGGTTCAATGTAAATGAATCTTCTGTAGTTCTCAGGTTCCCTTTTGCTTTATTCTTCAGTCTTTTCTGCAAATTCGTCAAATTTTACATGTATACTTTCTATGACTTTGTGAGTAGATAAGTTCATACATTTGTATGCCTTGCTTTTGCTAGAATATCCTAGGAATATTCCTTCATCACTTTTCACATCAAATTTATTTCTTTTGGATTCTTTTAAGATATAACACTTGCTACCAAATATTTTCATGTAACTTACATTGGGTTTATAGCCATACCATAATTCATAAGGAGTTTTAAATGTGTATTTCTTCAATTGTACTCGGTTCAAGGTATGAACTGCAGTGCTGATAGCTTCCTTCCAGTACTTTATAGCGATGTTCTTTTCTATCATTAGAGTCCTTGCACAATCCATAATAGATCTGTTTCTTCTTTCTGCTATTCCATTCTGCTTAGGAGTTCTAGGAGCTGATACCTGTCTTTTGATTCCTCTTTCAATGCAAAAGTTGTTAAAATCATGGGAGATGAATTCACCACCTCTGTCTGATCTTAAGCATTTCAATCTTTTCCCTGTTTCCTTTTCCACTCTTGCTAAGTACCATTTGAACTTTTCAAATGCTTCTGATTTCTCTCTTAAATACATAACAGTCATCATTCTAGAATAATCATCAACGAAAAGAATAAAGAATTTATCTCCAGTATAGCTTTGTATTCCAATAGGTCCACATAAATCAGTATGCACAATTTCCAAAATTTCTTTAGACTGATAGTTCTTACTCTTGAAACTAGTTTTACTCATTTTGCCAATCTAACAATTCTTACATAGACCAGTGTCAGGTTTCTTCAAAGTAGGAATGCCTCTAACCTTCTTGAATTTGCTTATTTTTATCATGTTATCAAAATTCACATGGCATAACCTTTTGTCCCATAGCCAACTTTCTTTTATTTGAGCAATAAAGCATGAATATTCACTGAGATCAAGATAAAATAAGTTACCTTTTGTTTGTTTGCCTGATCCAATGAGTTTTCCTTTTCCATCTAGCAGTCTTGCTTGACCATTCATGAATTCAACCTTGAAACCAGTGTTGATTAGCTGTGCTACACTTAGAAGATTATGTTTTAGTCCTTCAACCCAATAAGCATTATCACATATGAGTTCTTTGGTTAATGAGATTCTTCCTTTTCCTTTTATACAACAAGGTTCATTGTTTCCAAATCTTACATTACCACTATCACAGTCTTCTAGATATTCAAATTTTGTCTTGTCACCAGTCATGTGGTGTGAACATCCGCTCTCTATTATCCATATATCATCTTTGGTTATATGAGAAATAAGTGCCATCTTATCTTCATCATCATCAGATTCATCTTTTATAGAATAAAGACAATTTCTTCTTCACTATCATCAGAATCTTTAGCCATAAAACATGATTTCTTACCTTTATCCTTGTATGATTTGAAATTCTTTTTGCCATAGTAGTTGTGACTTCTCTTCTCTTCCTTGACTTGCTTGTTTGGGCACCTAGCTGCAATATGTCCAATTTCTTCACATGAAAAATAGATTAAAGGAGTTTTACCTTTATATTTACCTTTCCCTCTAGAGTACTTCTTTGCAAGTAATGCTTCTACAATTTCAAGATCACTATCAGAACTTTCTTCTGATACTTCTTCACTTTCTGACTGAACTTCTTTAATTTTCTTATTCTTCTTTAGTGAAACCTTGGCCTCAAATGCTGATTCAATATTTTTGGAACTACGAACATAGTTGTCATAGTTGTCTAATTCAAAAGCTGTCAATCTTCCAACTAAAGCATCCAAAGTTATATTGTGGTTTGTTTCACATCTTCTTTCTTGAATAGCTGATACTCTTATTGCATAGATAGGAAGTAATGTTCTGAGTACCTTACTTATAACAGTTTCATCTGAGATTGTTCCTCCAGAAGCTCTAATTGCACTTACACTTGCTTTGATTCTTTCAACATATTTTGCAATGTTTTCATCTTCCTTCATATTCATCTTGTCAAACTGTCCTCTTAGGCTTTCTGCTTTGGCTCTTTTCACATTTGCATCACCACCATATATTTTCTTCAGTGCCATCCACATTTCATATGCAGTAGTGCAGTCTTTAATATCATCAAATTCTTCATAGCTGAGAGCAGATGCAATGTCTATCATCATGGTGTTGTGAGTCTTTTTATCTGCAATGTCTTCAACAGTTAATGCGCCATTAGGAATTGTGTATTCTTCATCAATGTATTTGCATCCTGAATCACCAATGGAAGCCAAATGAAGTCACATGAGACCTTGCCATGCTGAAAAGTTATCTCTGTTGAGCTTTGGAATTTCCCTCTTGTAAGACATCCTGATCTTTAGCTTAGGTCCTTGAAACCCTTCCTGCAAGCACCAAAAGCTCTGATACCAATTGATGGAATATGGATGAAGTGACTGAGTGGGGGGGGGTGAATCAGTCAACCATAAAACACTTCACAATTAATTCTTTCCAGATCCCTTAGGATATCTTAACAATGTTATCTGTATTAGCACTCAGTAAATAGATTGCAGTAATTTTGAAGATGCAGAAAGTATTAGCAAAATTATCTTTTAGATATTCATCAGCACTGGTGTATGATTAAGATAGCAATTAAGAACACAAGAGACACAAGATTTAACGTGGAAACCCAATATGGGAAAAACCACCAATGTATCTAGATACTGATTTTCACTTTTCTGAAGTGATGTCCGGTTAGAAGCCAACCCGGTAAAAGGTTACAAAACACACTGTTAGGTGTGACCTTGTTAGAGGATTTAAAACACCCTGCTAGGAGTGGCTTGGTAAGAGGTCTTGAAAACAATTCAATGGAATTGTCACCTTGTTAGAGGATTTACAATATGGTTGTTAAACCAACTCAGTTAAGAGATTTAGAATTCACTGTTACAATGATAAGAAGGTAACAATGAAAAATGACCTGTATAATAATGCGACTGTTTTGCTGATTACAGATCTCTGTTCTGCATATGTGTGATCCTTGCTGATTGAATAAATCTGTGCTGCACCTCAAGGATATCTGAACATCCTTCACAAATTCGCACACACCTTTCCTGTCTTTCTTCTGTAAATCTTCTGCTATATTTCTTGTTTTTTCTTTTCACATTTGACCTTTTATTTATATGATTTTAGATTTGTCAAATCGACATTATTTAGTATAACAGTTGGCTGAATTAAGCAAACTCTATTTGCAAAAATCCTTCAAGGGCCGACAGTGCTCGGTGACCATAACTTTCTATAATCTTTCGGCGACCGAGGGAACTCGGTAAACACCGACAATCCTTTACCTTCTATAACCGACTGAACTCGGTAAACACTAACTTTTCTTTGACAACCGACTGAACTCGGTAAATACTAACTTTTCTTTGACAACCGACTAAACTCGGTAAATACTAACTTTTCTTCGACAACCGACTGAACTCGGTAAATACTAACTTTTCTTTGACAACCGACTAAACTCGGTAAATGCTGAATTTCCTTTGGTAACCGAGTGAACTTGGTAGACACTGATTTTCTTTGATAACCGAGTGGACTCGGTAAGCACTAATCTTCTTGTCTGGCAGACCGACTGAGCTCGGTAGGAACTGATTGTTGCGGACTATGACATTGTGTGACATCAAAGACAATACATAATTTGAGTAGCAATTTCCTTCAGACAATTGTTTCCAACACATAGGGCAGGACACTTCAAGAAAACTTGCAAGGAAATGGGTCATTTTCAAAAGATTTTGCATTGACAGGAAAATGGACCAACAATGGCTCTGTCTAAGAATGCATTCCTCTTCCACGCATGGCAAGAATCCAGAATCTCAAGAAGATGCAGACCACCCATAGGACAAAAATAGGGAACCCACAAAAATTGGTAGCCGAATCAGGAAAATAGGAAGGGAAACACACAACAAAAAAGGATGAATATTTACAAAGTGTACATTTTTTACAAAAAACTTGCAGCAACAAACAAGAATCAGTTCTTGCCTCTGTCAAAAATTTGATTCTCATTTCTTCCTTCATGAGGCACACCATATTTTTTACTTTCACCTTTTTCACCAGGCATGTCAACATGTTAAGCAAATCAAGAAGAACAAAGTAACTGTCTTCATAGTGCATGTAAAAAAATTTTGCAATCTCTCCATCTTGCTCACTATGAAGAAAAGATTCAGCATGCCAATGATCAGTACCACTATACTGAAATTGATTTTCATCTATTGACTCATGAATGCTATGAATTGGAAACACAAAAGCCTCATACTCTACTTGCAGAAAGGCCTCATTCATATCTTGACTTTGCATTTCCATATGTGTAACCGGCTGGACCTCAAATTAATATTTAGATTCATACCCATGGGTGGAGAATGAACACCTTGATTCAAGTGGATCTAAGACCTCCACATGTTCTTCAAACAAAGGATTGATAACTCCATGAAATACACCATGTTGAACATCATGACAAAAAATAGGCTGATAATCATCATAGTCTTCATCATATAAAGTGTTAGTGAACACTTTAAACTCACTACCCATTTTAAGATTATTTAATAACCCATCACTTAAATATTCATGTTCAAACTCACTGACATCACATTAAATTATCACTTCCTTATCTTCATATTCCTCACTAAAGGAGTGTTCACTTCCACCATTACTCTCTTCCTCCCATGCCTCATCTAATTCACATGAGGACACATCAGCATCATTGCCTTCATCATCCTCTCCTGAATAGCCACTAAAATCACATTTAGACATCTCTGAATGAATGGAGGATCTTGCACACCTTGACCTTGATTCCTGCTTACTACCACAATCTGAATACTCCTCTGACAAAGATTCATCAGAAGAAGTACCTTCAGCACTAGAAATGGATTGCTCTGGAATACAACTTGTATTCCCTTTTTGCTGACGATCCTTTTGCAACTCATTCCATTAATTATCATTAGCAAACTCCTTTAAGAACAACCACTTGAACTCAATCAAATAAGAGATGCATTTTGGGGGCAGATTTAGATACCAATTAGATGCAACCCCTTTGAGGGATCTCCCAAAAAACATCATGCTAACATCCTCATCAAGAATTTTATATTCTATAATAAATCTATAGAATGCTAGGACATGCTTCACTGCTAAATCAGACTAGCAATCAAAAATAAGAATCAAACCCAAAAGCTCACTAGGGAAAGAATGAGGGGACCCTAGAAGAACATAGTCCAAAGGTCTATCTAACTTGAGAAAACCTAGTAGCCTAGACTAACTTTTCCCTTAATTATTCATTTGACTTAATGCAATACTTCCATAGAATTTTGCAGAGATAGAACCGAAAGCTTGAAGTATTCAACCTCTACTCACACCTTACTCCTTTTCCTAGTGCTTGATCACTTAATAAGGACACATTCAGACCTTAAAAATACTTGAGAATCTTGCAGCAGAAGACCTTGTTGATTGGAAGGCAGGCCAGATCTAGAGCTCACCATGGAACTCTATCAGATTTTGCAATGTAGAGTCGCCACCTCCTTGAAGAGGAAAATATTGCACTGATTTTGTATTTTCTTCCAATCAATACACAAAACTTCACAGGGTTCACTACTTATCAGAAACTGCACTGATCAAACAAAGAAAAATTAGAGCTACCACACACAACTAGGTGAGAAAATTTAGCAAATACTTGTTTGTTCATCTAACTCTTTTCAATGGCTCCCCAGTATAGTTGCCATCTTGTTGGTGTTTGAAAATTCTTATGTCACTTAGGGCTACCAATATGCCTTGAGACTAGTGTTAGGAGTGGTTAGTTCCAAGTATGGGAGCTCTACAAGGCAACTGGACCAACTATAGGGACAAGACTGCCCTCTACACTTCTGGCTCTGCAAAACTAAGGTGGGTGTACCTAATCTAGTAACTTATGGCATTTTAGAACTTTGGACTAGATTAAATAAAGCAGATGATAGCAAGAGACTACTAAATGTTAACCAGACATTCATTGAATCTCAATTTCTATTGGGTATAAAATGGCCTTATGACCTCAAGACTATGAGGGATTGCAAGATTGGAGATATTAAATATAATTGGGTTTCTTGTAAGATGTAGACAACCATGCAACACATTGTATTAGCATAGGGATACAAGCTTAAGATTAGTGCCTTATCCATTGGGCATCATACCTGAAGTGAACATGGAACACAAAGACAACTACTACATTCATCTGAGAATCCAAGCCATAAACATAGTTAAACATCTCTTACACTACTTACAAGTATCCTTACTGATTGAACCAAATAAATCTACGCTTCATTCAGAGACTTTTAACCTGATTTTAAATCAAGGCTGAGAGATGAATCATATACATAAGCAACCAAATGCAATGAGCCATAAAACTCAGAATTCATTAAGAAAAACTAAAGGAGAGATCCAAGAATGAGAAACTGTATTAAGTATGTGGATTCAAATCCTTGTATTACAAGTTGATTCAAAAAACACCATAGACAATATGCAAAAGATACATGAGATTTTTCCCTAATGTTGATACAACCAAGATAAAAATGTTTACATGAAGAAACTGCTCATGGAACCAGAAATTGGAACCACTAGAACTGACAAAATTCAAAACCCTTACAAAGTCAAAAATTCAACAACTTATACCCCTCAGTCATCTTGGAAACCCAAAATAGGTTGCAACAAGCTACGGATGACTAGGGCTAGGATTTCAACCACCAAACCCACTGAAATAGTCAAAAATTAATTCCAGGGGAAGAACAAGAGGTCACTTGGAGAAAGAGATCTCAAATAGATCTTACAATCATTACAATCATGGAATTAGTACAAAACACTAGGAAGAACCATGAAGAATAGTACAAATCACCACCTGCAAAAAACTCCTTGAGCTCAAAACTGCACCTCACCAGGTACAAAACAACACTAGAAATGACTATCAAGCACATTGGACCACATCATGGCAGCAACCGCCACCAAACAAATAAAAAACCACCGCAGAAACCATAAATTTTGGTACATCCTGGTCGCAGGAAACCCTCTGCAAGTTAACAGCTACAGTCATGGCACCAGAAGTGAATCAACGGTCATCATTCCAAATCGGATCAACTTTAAGTCCTGACCACAGATCATTTTATCTTTCTCAGGCTTCGCAACTTAACCTTTATCTTTAGTCGCACCACCGCGCAGTCATGAACTTCACTGCCATAGGAATCTGGTTTCATCTTATGCTTGGTCGCATGATCGCAAGGCACCAAACTAACCCTTGCGATCATGCGCTCACAGTCTCCTAGCTGCATGGTTACAATCACACCCTACCGAAAAGTGCTTGGCCATGTTACCTTCACAACCCCGCAACCATGACAATAGTTGTCACATGATCGCATAGCATGGAGACGGGCTATGCGAACATGCGACAACTCGTGAACCTTAACCGCCAGCACAACCGCTACCATTGAGGGTTAACACAAAATGTCAGTCGCATGATCGCATACTCTTGAAAAAAGCTATGCGAACATGTGACTAACCGTCAGCATTCACCATCATGAACTGCCCTGTCACCGCCTAGCTAATGAAAAGTGCCCACACCAGCAAGAGCGATGGCCCCATGCCCCCTTTCTTCCGGACATGATGACCACCACAGCACCACGTGGCACCCAATAGAAATTCACCACCTCACCACCGCGAACGCCACATTACCACCTGCCACCGAGCCCTAGGGACATGTGTCAAATAGTTGCATGATCGCATGTCAGAAAACTCTAACATGCGTTCATGCGACAGCCAACCCCAGGCTGCCACATCACCATCAATGGGACCACCAAACTGCTCAAACCCCACAAATGGGCCCATGTCACATCCCAACTCATCGCATATCAACCAATAGCAAACTAACACATCAGCACCAATCTGACATGGACCCAACTACACCCACAACATGCCCATACAGGAAAATTCAATAGCCGTCACAAAAGCGTGAAGGATAAACATCGTGCATCTTCACTGTGCAAACCTATGACACCCACCTATTTTGTCTAAATGTTAAGTACACCGGGCAATGGGAAGAACTGGTGACCCACCAATGAACTACCACCTCACCACTGTAGACACATGTCAACTAGTCACATGATCGCATAGCCAAAAATTGGGCTATGCGATCATGCGACAGCCAACCAAAGGCCGCCACATGACTGCCAGTAGGACCACACCCTTTCAACCAACCGGCCCCACGGGCAAGAAGTAACCGGTCGCATGGTCACATTTCAAAAAAATCTAACATGCGATCATGTGACAACTAATCATTTTGAAACCCTTTTAAGACCCGGGCGCACCATCCATCGCACTTGCGCAGTTAGGGAACGCCAGCAAACGGGAAACTTTGATGTCGAAAACACATAGGGTTTTCGATGAAAAAAATTGAAACACACAAGGTTTCTGACGCCAAAAGATATGCACACAAAAGCTGGAAGGCACAAGGTTGAAAACAATGAGGGTTATCACACAGACCAAAAACATCATGGATTTTCAAAAACACTATGGGTTTTCAACACTGTGGCAGATTCTAAAATTTGTTTCCTGCAGAGCTTAGAACTTGAATAACTCTCTGGGTTTGCGATTCAGCACGTGTGATTTAAATTGGAGCAAGGTGACACAATGAAGAACATAGGGAAGGACACTTCAATAAAACTTGCGAGAAAATGGGTCATTTTCAAAAGATTTTGCATTGATAGGAAAATGGACCAACAATGAGATCATAGCAGCATAGTGGTGTATTCCAGCAACCATTTCAGCTACTAAGGAGATTGAGGATATAATGGATAGGCATGTTGGCAGAAGCACAAGGAATAGGACATATGAAGAATATTTGGTCAATTGGAAAGGATGACCTATTGAAGATTCATCATGGCTAACAAGGGAGGAGGTTAACTATCTTAGTTTTCCTCTTCACACCTGAGTCGTGACAGGGTCACTTCTCAAATTACCCCAGGTGTCTGATGCAGGAGCATCCTAGGTGTAAGAGCAATCTTGCATCACCCAAAAATATTTATAGTTTTGTTTTCAATAAAGGCTATCTTGTGTAGAGCTGCTATTTATGGAAACTTACTATTTTTAGTAAGTTGGTCATATGATCTTGAAATGTTCTGATTTCACAGTTGGAGGTTCATCTTAGTCATATCAGCCTGCCAGTTGAGTTTCATTGCCACATCATCAGTATTGGTGAAGTTATTGAGGTTTTTGGGTATGAAATCTTTCAGGTCAATTTTGAAGGCCTTAGAGGCTCTGGATCACAATAAACCCCCGACTAACTAGCGCTTGCGCATGTTAGGCACTATAGATCTCGTCATGGCATTTCTGAAAAGTGTTTACAATAGAAAAATGAAGCTACAATTAAAAAGTTATGACCTCTAGAAGTTGGGCTAACTAAAAGGATATTTTGTATTTCTTTTGAGCCGGCCCTATTGTAAAAATTGTGAAAATAAAATAATTCTATGTACAGTCGGCCTTAAGGGCTAAATTTTTGGAACCTTCTCAGGCGATGGAAATTGCCTATATAAAGAAGGCCCGTAGTGTTGTCTAGGGCAGTTTTGGGTAATGATTCAAGACTTTGTCATATAGAATATTGTAAAGGGAATGCCCATGTGGCTTTGCATATTGTAATTCTAAAATTTGTAATTCCACATTTGTGTAGATAATAAAAAGCCCATTTTCTGTTGTTGTAAATTGTTGTTGTTTCTCTGTTTCTATTATGTGTTTGTGGTATTAAGGGGAGCACCCTTCATCACTTGGACCCTATTAGGAGTCTTTTACAATAGTCCCCGTTAGGGGAGTGGATGCACTATCCTAGAGCTCACTGCTCAAGTGGTGAAGGCTACAACCTTCTGATCTCAGATACACACTATATCTATAGGATGAACTGTCACTGTGACGCTACTTGTCAAATCAGTTCCTTTGATGCACTGACTCTTTGACCTTTTGCAAAGCTCTAATACAACTTATACTATCTTCACACACTTTTTCTCTTCTTATCACAACTCTATCCTGACTTTCATACTAAATACAATGGGCACATCTTATATTTATACGCGCATACAAAATAAACAACTAGGTCGGCCCTTAAACCTATTACATACAACACTTCCAAATGAATTTACTTAAGTGTGTTTACAATCAAACACATATACATGTCAAAAACTGAATTACAATAGGCACATAGCCTTTACAACATTAGAATATAGTCACAACACAAAATGATAACTATCAGCTGCTTGCTCTATTCTTCACTAGCACATACTGGTTGTGTAACTTCAACTGACTGTATCTTTCTCATCCTTGCACATATGATCATGTGCTCATAGACTAAGCATGAATATTGTCTAACCAACTTAACTTCCAAGATGCACACCATAATTCTTTCATATGCATGTGCACTAATGCTCTGAGCTGCAGGAACTATGTACACTGTCCAGTCTTCAACACTTAACCAATTTCTAATCTTCTCATCAAGTGCGCTGACTCCAAACTACTATATGAATTTGTTGCCATAATGACAACACTATATTAAGTCATATACATCAGTATAACCAATTTTCCAACATCTGCACCCACAACCACAATTGATCTGGAGTCCACTACACCTCCTGAGCCTAGTAAGATGTCTAAAAGGAAGAAACAGACCAGTGCAATCCACCCATCATCAAGAACAACAAGAATTAAAGGAAGAAACACTCAAGCACCTCCTGAGGTAGGATTCAGACTGAATTTTGAAGTGTTGAGAGCTAGAGTAGTAGATGAAGGAAGGATAGATCAAATAGAAAAGTTCTATGATAAATATCATGAGATTGATAAATCAAAAATCCATTCAATGATTATCAAACACATGATTAAGTTCAAAAAGATAGTTTTGGAACTTAAGACAGTCATTTCGGATAATGTATGGAACATTTTGGATTCTTTGAAGAGACAAGCCATAGAAGAAGATTTTAGGATAAGGGAAAAGACATTGGATGAAAACCTCCTTGTTTGTTCATTTGAAGAGAAAACATTATTGTTGGATTTGGTAAAGCCTCATCTCAGAACTAAACTCAAAACTCTATAAATAATGAATAAGGATTATGAGTTGGTTGTGAAGGAGACATAAAAGGAATTTAAAAAGGTATTCTTGGAAAGATGCATGTATCCTCCCTCTGTACCTACAACTAAAGTTCCCTCTGAGCAAGAAAAAGACTCTAAGATCCCTGATGCACTGATGATAGGTCCTTAGGATTTTGTACCCATAGTGACAACACCTACTAAAGCAATGGAGTCTGCACCCATGCTTGAAGCTAAGGATGAAACTATCATGATTGATAATGTTGAAATATCAATGGCGAAAATAGATAAAGACCTATACAAGTTTGAAGAATCCTTTGTAAGTACTGAAGAGGCTGAGATCTTATGTGGTGAAGAATCACCTAAGAAGTAAGAAGAAGTCCAAGTTGAAGACTTGACTAGACAAGAAAGTGAGAAGGACGATGAACTTGTAAGTGAGATGGAAGATGAACATAAACAAGAACCTTCAGTTGAGATTCCAATGAAGATAAAGACTGAGATTATGGAAGTAAGTCAAAGCTCACTCCTTACCCCCAAGTCATCAGTTTCATTGTTGTCAAGTTTCACCCTAGATACAACCAGTCTAGATTCTTGGGGAGAAGAAGATTTAATAAAGATAAGTGTATTAGCCATGGAGAAAGAAAAAGAGAAACAAGTTATGAGAAATCCCCTCTTTGTTGAATCGATCAATATATTGAACAATCTACTACCAAAGGATAAGAAAGTAACAAGTGTTCATTCAGTGGATGATGTCAGCACCATCCTGACAAGCTTCAAAGAAAACTTCTCAAGTCTTGAGGAATCAACATCTAAAATTGTAGAAGAGAAATATCTCAAGAAAAGGCTAAGTGAATTGATAGAAAATTTCTCACTTGACCTTAATTCTCTTAAGGTCGGTCAAGCAATTCTGAAAGAGTTAGCAGCAAAAGGAAGGAAAGTAATTGCTGACTATATGAATAAAGACAAACTTACTTCAAACCTTTCAAAGAAGATTTAGGAAGCTGAATCTATGATGCAAGCTATGAGAAAATCAGTGGAAGATCCCACTCAAGATATAAACATGTGCAATAATGTCTATCAAGGATAGTTGGAAAAAATTGAGAAGGTAGAAAAGGAGATTGCTAAGATAAGGGATAGACAAGCACAGTTGAGACATGCACTAACGCCCTCTCTAGATGTGTTAAATCAGAACATCAAAGAGATAGATGCCACATTTGTGACATATGATCAAGGTCCATTTACAAATTTTGAAAATATGGAGAAGCTAACCTATGCATTCATCTATAGATAGTTGATGCACTCAAGGTTTTTTGGCAGCAAGAAATTGCAAACCTTCAGATTGCATACCCAGATGTACTCTCTATGTAAGTACTTAAAGATTCAATTTTGTGCACCTTTTTCATTAATGTCAAAGGGGGAGTAGAGTAATATGGTATTAGTAGAATAATATGATATAAGGGAGATAGTATATGATGTACATTATTCAGGAAAGGATAAGAGTATAAGATAGAAAGTTTTTATGTAAAGATGCAGTTTAGCAACTTCACCATATTCCTTTGTTTGCATTAATGACAAAGGGGAAGATTGTTGGTAAGTTGAATATACTAGTGTATATGACTAAGTTTAGTGTTTTCATTATGGCAACAAAGTCATATAAATTTTTGAGGTCAACATAATGACTTAGAAGATCAAAATTTGGTTAAGTATGGAAGACATAGCAAATAGTTAAGTACCTGATGAACAGAGCATTAGTACACATGTGTATGATTGAGTTTTTTTATGTGCCCTTGAAGATAAGCTTTTGAGTATGTTAGTAAGTTATGGTTAAGAATGCATGGTCAGATGTGATAGCATGAAGAAGTTACAGTAAGTTGAAGTGGCACAGACAGTAAGCGACATAACAGAATAGAGCATAGAGCTGACAAGAAAGCATTTGATTAGCGATTATTATTTTATTTTGTTAAGGATATGTGCGTGCATGAACATTTAATATCATTGTATGCACCTATTTTAAATATGTTGCAAACATGTTAATCTCATTGTATGTAAACACGTTTGAGCCAATTCATTTCGAAGCATTGTATGTAATAGGTTATAGGTCGACTTAGCTAATAGTTTTGGTTGCACCTATATATAAGACATGCCCTTTTGTATTTGAGGAGTATATGGCATATAGAGATGAGAAGAAGTATGTGAAGTATGTATTAGATTAGAAAGAATGATATAGAGCTTTACAAGATGTTAAAGAATCAATGCACAAAAGGAACTGATCAGACAAGAAGTGTCATAGTAGTAGTTCACCCTTGTAGATATAGTGTGTATCTGATATCCAGGAGGTTGTAACCTTCTCTATTGAGCAGTGAGCTCTGGCAGTGAGCCTTACACCCCTAATAGGGTTTTTTACTTCAAGAATCCTAATAGGGTCCGACCTTTGACCAGGTCATTGTACTTAGCATTGTAAAAACTACTCCTAACAGGGCAAAGGAACATTAACATGTTCATAATACAAAGTACAATTATTAGTGGGTATTAATTCCCACTGGGTCTTTTCCTTTGGCCAAGGTTTCCCCATAATCATTTATGGTGTTATGTGTTATGATTGTTTACTTTATTTTCTTTAATATTTAGTTCAGTAATTAAGTAATTGGGCTAAGTTTCAAGAAGTAGAAAAACATTAATATTATAGAACACTAATTCAACCCCCCTCTCAGTGTTCCCATTCCTAACAGCTGAGAGATGCTGGAATCATAGAACCCATAATAAATTCCTCTTGGGTGTCAAACTTAGTTCCTATTAGAAAGAAGAATGGAGATATTAGACTGTGTGTAGACTTCATGAATTTGAACATCTCCTCTTTGAAGGACAATTACTTCTTGCCTAACATGGAGGCGATGCTACAAAGAGTAACTAGGTCTGACCTAATGTCCATGATGGATGGTTTTTCTGGTTACAACCAGGTGATTTTGAAAGAATCAGAATAGTTGAAGACAACCTTTACAACACCTTTGGGAAATTATGTTTATGTAAGCATGCCTTTTGGTCTCACAAATGCTAGTGCAACTTTTCAAAGAGAAATGGATGTTGCCTTTCCTGAATTCATAAATGTTTTCCTTGTTGTTTATCAAGATGAATTGATTGCATATTCCAAGAAAGAAGATCATTGTTCTCACCTAGAGAAGATATTTGTAAGAGCTATGGAATATGGAATTTCATTGAACCTAAGGAAATGTGCATTTGGTGTAACTGAGGGAAAATTATTGGGCCACCTAGTTGGAAAGTAGGGAGTAAGAATTGATCCAAAGAGGGTAGAGGTGATTGAAAAAATTAAAAAACCAAAAAAAGTATAGGGAGTCCATTCCTTCTTTGGCTAGATAAACTTTTTGAGGATATTTGTAACAAACTTTTCTAAGATTACTAGGCCAATGTCCAAAATGTTGAAGAAAGGATCTAAGTGTTGGAGATTTGACAACAAGACAATGTTGACTATATGTTTGTCATTGATGACAACATATGGTAAGCAGTGTGTGAGGAATCTTGATGGAGAGATCCTTGAGAATATGTTGCCTAGATATGTTATCAACATGATATCATAAGCGTAGAGGTTGATTCTGAGTGAAGATAGTAATACAATTATCTATATCAGTGAGTGTTCCTGATAGGTCCCAGGAAGAGTTTTTTATGTGATTTATAGTATGGTTGTGGTGGAGCCTTACACCTTTATATTTATGTTGTAGACATGTTTATGATTCTATTTTCATGGATGCAGAGTCTGATATGTAGTACAATTTGAGTTATGAAGTCTCTAGTTGCCAGTTACAGTTTCCTAAGTTTATCTGACAGAGATAACATTGTTTTGATTGTTGTAGTAGTTGCACCTATCATTTGGATATGCATGCTTGGATTAGCATTTGGAGATGAGTTAAGAATGTTTGGTTAAGAGAAAATGAGGAAATTCAACATGAGAAGAAAGTAGTAGTTAATTTGGTGGAGCTGACAGTGTGAAGTGACACATCTACTCACATGGAGTTGTACAGTCTTAATTTGTGTTGCGTGCTTAGTAGAGCTGACTAAGATGTTATTAGGGAGTTGTATTGTTTCTCTAATATGATTTCAAGATGGTTCTAACATGCCAACTTGATTATATCATTTATAGGAAAGATATTTATAGACAGTCATTTGTGATTGCTAAGCATGACAGTTAGTTGAAAGAAAGTAACAAAGCAGAAGTTGTGAAGTGTTGTGCCATCAATAGAAGGTCTATGTGACAAAGAAGATAGTGTATGCTATTGATTGGAACTAATCAAGACAATAGGTCTACTTCTTAGCTCACCAAGATCTAGATGTAGTGTGTATATGTTATTCAGAAGGTTACAACCTTCACCATTTGAGCAGTGAGCTCTCGGATAGTGCATCCTCACCCCTAACAGGGGTAATTGTAAAAGACTCCTAACAGGGTCTGACCCTTGACTAGGTCATTGTACTTATTACATTGTAAAGATAAAATCCTAATAGGGTTTTAAGATCTTCTAACAGGGATCATTATACACTAGTGCAGTTTTAGTGGGTGTCAATTCCCATTGGGGTTTTACCTATCTGGGTTTCCCCGTAACCAAAATTGTATTCATGTGTTATTATGTATATGCTTAATGTTCTTCTATACTTAGTTGGATAAAGAATTTAATCTTGTAGAGAAATGATTCACCCTCCCCCTCTCAGTTATCTCTTGGGACTATTCCTAACACTGAGATCAAGTGGGAAGGTGAGCCTGATGAATCTTTCAAGAATGTTAAACAGGAAATCAAAGATGCACTTGTGCTTAAGGCACCTGACTATAGTATTCTGATGCATATTTTCTCTTTTGCTTCTTTTCACACTGTTGCTGCAATTTTGTTGCAAAAAAATAATGAAGGTTTTGAGTAGCCTATTGCATTCTTTAGTAAATCTTTGAAGGTTGCTGAATTAAAGTATGATATCAATAAGAAAAAAACATATTCACTTGTGAAGGTTGTGAAAGCTTTTAGATGCTATCTGATGGGAGAAATTATGATTGCTTTTGTACCAAGTGTTGTAGTAAAGGACATATTTTCACAACAAGAAGTGTCTGGGAGGAGATGCAGATGGATAAACATAATCTAGGAGTTTAACATTGATATCAAAATTACCAAACTAGTTAGAGGCTAAGGATTGGAGAAATTGATGGCTTAGTCCAATCTTGATTCAAATTAGATAAATCAGGCTAACATTGACTATAAATGTGACATGGATGATTATATCTAGTATCAAAATGTTATTTATTATTTAAGGAATATGACATGTCCATTAGGATTGGATGATAAGAATAAAAAATCTCTAAAGTTGCAAGCAATTAAATATGTTGTCATCAAATGCAAATTGTGGAGAAGGAATTTGGACTGCATTTTGTTGAAATGTGTAAATGAAAGTCAGGTTGACATATTGCTGAAGGAAATACATGAAGGAATATGTGATGGACATTATATGGGTAAAAAATACTACTCAAAAGATCCTAAGAGCAGGGTTATGGTGGCCCACAATCTTCAAAGATGCAGAACAATTGGTAAGAAAGTGTGATTCTTGTTAGAGATTTTTTGGCAAGCTCAAGTTTTTAGGAAATGTACCATTGAGGCTAGTGGAGGTACAAGCCCCTTTCTAATAATGGGGGATGGATTTTATAGGATAAATACCAAAAAAATCCAGTGGAGGACACTCTTGGATCTTAGTTTCCACTGATTATTTTATAAAATGGGTAGACGCTATTCCTACAAGGAATGTAACTAGCAAGGTGGTGATTGATTTCCTATTGAATAATATTGTTACAAGATTTGGTTGTCCTAAGAGGATTTTCTATGATAATGCAATGTGCTTTAGGTCTACTAAATACAAGGAATTCTATGAAGGTTTAGGAATCTAGATGTCATATTCCTCACCTTATCATCCACAAGGAAATGGACAGGCAGAATCATCCAACACAAGCTTGATAAATATTCTCAAGAGGATCCTTGAAAAGAATAAAAAATCATGGAATTCAAAGTTGCTATTGGCTATGTAGGTTGACAGAGTAACTGTACAAAAGGCAATTGGGTGTGCACCATTTAACTTGGTGTATAGAATACATGTAAGGATGCCTTAGAACAACATATTAGAAATGTACAAGTTTGTCTAGCTATATGATGAAGATCTAGATGATGAAATGAAATTGAGGATTGAGGATTTGATTAGGCTAGATGAAACTAGAAGAGAACGAGCTTAAAAAAATGCTAAGTTGTAGTTGTACGTCAAAAACTTATATGAAAAGAAAGCTGTAAAGAGGAAGTTTGAAATTGATGACTTAGTTTTACTCTGGAATGCTAGATTGGAAGATAAAGGAAAACATGTAAATTTTGATCCAATCTGGTTAGGGCCATATTTGATTCATGAAAAGTGGGGACTAGATTCCTACATTGTTAAAGAACTTAATGGTGACATTCAAGAATTGTCTGTTCATGGAAAATTCTTGAACAAATACTTTAGCTGAAGGTATTTTTCTTTCCATGAATAGTAGTTAGGTTTGTACATGTTGTAAATTTTATAGAGGCATAGTGTGTTTATTTTTTGTCTGGTCTTGCCTTTGTAGTTAGGTTTTTGTTTAGTGCCCTTTGCAATTATCATTTTGTCTAGTAGGTGGTCTACTTTCCCCAGAAACTATAAGTTCTTGCATGGGCAAAAGTTACCCATCATCCCTAGATAGAGCCACTGTGATGGGGAGGCTAGGATAAAATAGCTTAGTCTATGCCCCTGGTCCTCTCTAGGATCCAAGTGTTCTTATAAAACCCCTGATGGTCTATAGGATTCCTTATTCATCCAAGGATCCCCTAACCTACCTAACCTACTCACTAAGTTAAACTATCTCATCTACCAAGATTACAAGCTTTTCTCTCAGACTACTATCCCTTACATAGGCTCATAAGGGTCTTTTAGGCTTCCAACTCTTTCCAAAACTCCAACAGTGAATTTTATGAGTTCCAAGATGTTTTTAAGGCATTTGACACCTTTTCAATGCATTGGCTTGGTTGGGTCATCACCCAATTTGAGGGTTGCTTTGTATTTTAGCGCTACAAGGAAGAGGCCTAATTAGCCCTCCTTCTGGTTTTATAGGGAATTTGACACCCTTTCCACAAAGAATCACCACCCCTATTCTAAAGAACATTTTCTCCTAATGACCAATTCTCAAGGATTTTTGGGCTCTCAAGCTTCCAACAGGTCGTACAGTACCTTTGGCAAATCTGAGGGTTTTAAGGGTTTGGGGGACTCTTCACTATTCTGATATTCAAAAATACCTTTCCAAGGCTCTTCAAACCTTCTCCTTCACAATAATACACCTTCAAAAATTCCTCTTCACTTCCTCAAAAGGATTAGTCTTGGAACTCCTTCCTCTGTCACTTGAAGCACTTTGTCTGCTAACTGCTCCTAGTTGGACAATGTCAAGCTCGCCTAGGGCTTTGTCAAAATCTTGTTTTTTCTTGTTTTCTAGGGTCCTACTTTCATAGTATTATAGGTTGGGGTCTGTATTCTTATACTCCATAGTTCCATGGTGTTTCCATGGTGGAATCAAGAGCTATAGGCCCATATGTACAAAGCTCTCCAAAACTAGCAGAGCACTAAGAAAATGAGAGAACACAAACTAAAACACACCAAAACCTTTAGAAGCTAATATAATGCATAAAAATGAAGGGAAAACACACACAAAGTAAATAATCCAACAAATTTGCACACCAAACTCCAAATATTCACATTCCAACAATCTAAAACAGTGACTGTTTTGCTCTAGCAGCATTCAAACTGGTCTATCATACTAAGACCATACAATAGGAATACCAACCTTTACATTAGGGTTTTCCAAGCCTAATATAGACTTCTCCTCAGTATGTGTGTGAGGTTAGGGCTTCTCAGCCACTAAGGTTAGGTTAGGTTACATCAATGAAAAAGTTTCTTAGCAACTTTTAAAAGTTGCTAACAACTTTTAAGGAACTTTTGTTGCCTAAAACAACCTTGCCTCCATTCTTCAATGAAATATAATGAAAGCCTCCTAAAGCACTCACATGTGCTCAAATTCAACCAAACTAACCTATGACTCCAAACCTCCTATCAAATCACTAATTTCAAGATGACAACATTCCTTGAATCAATGTGCCATTTACATAGGAAAGACCATCTGAACTTCTAGGACCTAGACTAGGCCTAGACACACACAAAATGAGCTTGAAGCTCTTATTATAATTACATACTTCATGCAAGAAGTTAACACAACAAAAACTAGAAGGTGGGAGCCCTTAGAGGGGTTCTCCTATACCATACTCCCCCTCAACACAACTAAGGCACTTTGGGGTCAAGAAGAGCCAAATCAATACCAAACTTCTTGAACTATCCTTCCTCAATCTAGGTGGCTTTAGATTCAGGCTGATCCTTCCATTTGATTAGGTGCTCCATGTAAACTTGATGCCTTGTGGTCTTCTTCACTCTGGATTCCAAAACCTTCTCGGCCTTGGCTGGCTTCTTCTTGGGCATTGCATTGGTGTCAATGTCTTTTAGTACCTTTGGTGGAGTTTTACCTTTATAACTAATATCTCCTTTGAATTTGATCAAGTCTATAACATTAGACACTGGTGAGATGGCTAAGTTTGATGGCAAGTCCACTTTGTAGGCATTCTCTCCATATTTGGCTAGAATCTTGCATGGGCCTACTCTCCTTATCTGTAGCTTGGTGGGCATGCCCTTCTACATTCTTGCTTTGCTAAGATGGACCATGACATAGTCCTCAATGTAAAATTGTACTTCCTCTTTTCATCCACTTTAGCTTTGAGTTTAAGAGTGGATTCCAAAATAGACTTCTTCACTTGCTCTTGAACCTCCTTGATAGTTTGAGTGAAATCTTCAGCTTCTCCACTCTTGAACTCCATAGAACCTAAGTCTCTCAACTCACACACTCCTCTAGGGTGTCTTCCATATACTCTCTCAAAAGGACTTCTTCCTGTGGTCCTATTTACACTGTCATTGTAAGCATATTCAGCCTAAGATATCACAAGATCCCAAGTCTACCCATACTCCTTTGTCAAACACCTTAGCAAGTTGCCAAGTACCCTAAATTCAATTTGACCATCAGTTTGAGGATGGTATGCCGAATTGAAAGAGAGATTAGTTCCTAGCCTTTTCCATAAGGTTTTCCAAAAATTTCCCATGAACTTGGTGTCCCTATCTGACACAATGCTCAAAGGAATTCCATGGATCCTAACTATCTCCTTGAAGAAGAGATGTGCTACATAGCTTGCATCATGAGTAGTTCTACATAGAATGAAATGACTCATTTTAGAGAACCTATCAACAACAACATAGATGCTATCCATACCTGATTTGGTTTTAGGGAGTCCAACCACAAAGTCCATACTTACACACTCCCAAGGCCTATTTGGAATTGGTAGAGGTTGATAGAGTCCTGCATTGCTTGAATCTCCTTTAGCTCTTTGACATACTCCACATTGCTCTACATACCTCTTGACATCCCTTGCTAGCTTAGGCCAAAAGTAGTATCTCTGTACTAACTCCAATGTCTTGTTTATACCAAAATGTCCACTTAGGCTACCATTTTGCTTCTCTTGAATCATATTTTCCCTCATGGATCCTCTAGGTACACAAAGCTGATTACCTTTGAACAACAATCCATTTTGAAGGGTGTAATCTACAAACTCACCATGAAAATGGTTCTCAAACTCTAGGCACACCTTGTATTCTTGTGAGAAGTCTTCATTCTCCTCATATAAGTCTTTAAAACCTACTATTCCAATGCTTTGCAGCTATACGTCTTGGATAGTCAATAAATTTCTACTCAAGGCATTTGCTACCTTGTTGAGCTACCCTTTCTTGTGCTTGATTCTGAAGGTAAAGGATCAGAGATACTCCATCCACTTCAAGTATCTATTACTAAGCTTCTCCTGAGTGTTTATATAGCTTAAAGTTGATTATCAGTAAACACCACAAATTCTTTTGGCAAAAGGTAATGCCTCCACTTCTTGAGAGATTGTACCAATGCATACAACTCCAAGTCATAAGATGAATACTTCTTCTTTGCCTCATTGAGTTTTTCACTAAAGAATGCCATATACCTTCCTTCTTGACTCAATATACCCCCTACTACTACATCACTTGCATCACTTTCAATGGTGAACAACTTGTCAAAAGTAGGTAAGAGTAGAATTGGTTTGGTAGATACCTCTTGCTTCAATGTTTGAAATGCTTTCTCAGCTGCCTTAGTCCATTTGAACTTTGTTTTCAGTCCTCCTTTGATGGTGTCAAGCACTGGTGCACATATCCCACTGAAGTTCCTCAAAAACTTTCTATAAAATTGTGCCAAGCCATGAAAACTTCTAACTTTAGTCCCTATTTTAGGGGCAGGCCAATTCAAGATTGCCTCCACCTTGCTTGGGTCCATTTTTAGAGTACCCTTGGACACCACAAAGCCTAAGTAAACCAGCTCTTGCTGTATGAACTCACACTTTTCTAGATTGATGGCTAATTTATCTTCATGGAGTCTCTTCAAGACCAACCTTAAGTGCTCAAGATGCTCTACTTTTGTTTTTCTATAAATGAGTATATCATCTAGATACACCACTACAAATCTGCCTATGAAGTCCTTCAAGACCTCATTCATTAACCTCATGAAGGTGCTTGGGGCATTGGTAAGCCCAAATGGCATCACAATACATTCATACAAACCATCTGTGGTCTTAAAAGTGGTCTTCCACTCATCACCCTCCTTAATTTTGATTTGGTGATAACCACTCTTCAAATCCAACTTAGTGAAGTACATAGCACCTCCTAAGCAATCCATCAAATCTTCTATTCTTGGAATTGGGAACCTATACCTGATGGTGGTCCTATTGATAGCCCCTGAGTCTATAAAAAGTCTCCATTTTCCCCCTTTCTTGGATGCTAAGACCACTGGGACTTCACATGGACTAGTACTCTTCTTGATCAGCCCTTGATCCAATAACTCTTGCACTTTTCTTGCTACTTCTTTGTTCTGATCTGGGGTAAGCTTGTATGCTACTTTGTTAGGCAGAGATGTACCAGGTACAAAGTCTATTTGATGACTTATGGTCCTTTTTGGAGGTTGTGTTGTAGGGGTTCCATCACTCACTATATCTCTAAATTCTTTCAGCATTTTCTACACTTCCAATGGTGTTTCTACCAACAACTTCTTGTCATCCTCCTTTGGCTTCACCATGATAACACATCCTATGGTCTCCTCATCATGTAGTGCATGTAAGAAATCTTTACCACTACAAAGAAACATAGTAGGTGTCCTTGAAGTACCTTCTTCATTCTCTATTATGGATTGAATCTTAAATTTTCTTCCATATTTCTTGAAAGAAATGGAGTTCTCCTCTCCATCATAGATCACCTTCCTATCAAATTGCCAAGGTCTTCCCAATAGAAGATGGCATGCATCCATGGGAAAGAAATCACAAAGCACTTTGTCTTTATAGCCCCCAATGGAAAACTCTACCCATGTCTGCTCATTAACTAGCACACTTTGCTCTTGGTTCAACCAAGTCACCTTGTATGGATTTGCATGGGGAACCTTTGTGAGTTTAAGCTTCTTTGTTGCTTCCTCTTCTATGATGTTATCAGTGGACCTTGAATGCACTATAACTTTGCAAAATTTTCCTTGTATCTTGCACTTGACTCTAAAAAGAGCCCTCCTCTACTTGGGTTCACCTTGATTAGGCTGCCTTATGAGTACTCTCCTGAACATCAAGTTCTCACCCATTTCTAATTCTAACTTGCTGACTTCATTAGTGCATGAGATTTTTCTATCTTCTTGGGTATAGGCTACCCTCTTCTCATTATTTGAGGCTGATGGTTTATTAGGACACCTATAGGAAGGGTGTCCAAGTTGTCCACACTGATAACAATTCACGGTGGCAAAGTAGGAGTTGCTTCTTCCTGCTCCTCTTCCTCTATTTCCATGAGAACCTCTTCCTCTACCATAAGATCCTCTTGTACTAGTTTCTAAAATTTTTTCCAAGAGTCTGCTCTCCCCTTGGCTTCTTGAGTCACCACTTCTACTAGAACCTCCTCTTTGACCCCCTCTAGAGTCTCTACCTCTTCCCCTATTCTTGGATTAGGTTCTTGCTTTCTTCTTTGTTTATCTTCAAGCTTTTGTGCCATATGCTAACATCCAAGTACTGTGGTGGGAGTAAACAAACTCATCTCCTCATCTATGCTCCATTTCAAACCACTTAGGTACCTTCCCACTTTAATGCTTTCTTCTTCTTTGATCTTGGATCTCAAGCTCAACTCATGGAACTCTTCAGTGTAGGTGGCTACATCCATCTCTTTTTGTCTGAAATTCAATCTCCTCCTATGTTGTTGAATTTCATAATTTTCTAGTAGGTATGCTTCCCTAACTTTATTAACCATTGCTTTCCAATTAGAGATTGGGTTCTTTCCCTCTTTCTCTCTTTTATCTTGCAAGTAGTTCCACCAGGTTAAAGCTTGTCCTCTCAACCTAGATTTGGCCACTTTGACCTTATATGCCTCTAAGATCTCTTCACATTTGAAGTGACTCTCCATGCCTTCAATCCATTGCATCACAAGCTTTGTATCCATCCTGCCTGTCAGTAATGGGACACCTTCAAGTGCCTTGCCTGTGATAGCCTTCAAGGCTTTAAGAAATTTCTCATCTTGAGTTGGAGGATCAGGTTTAGATACATCATCATTAATGGTCTTCTCTTTCTCTTTAGCATCCTTCTCCTCCATCCTATCTTTCACCTTATCTAATTTTTCTTGGACATCATCCAAAAGTTGCTCCATTTGCATCAATCTTTCTTGTAGGAGTCTATTAGCTTCCTTCTGATTTTCCACCTTCTTAGCAAGATCAGAATTGGTCACCATTTTCTACTTTTGAGATGATCCAATTGATTCTTCTAGTGGTTGAAACATCCACCTTCCACTTCCCAAGCCTTAAGAGGCTTTGATACAAATCTGATGGGGAGGCTAGGATAGACTAGCTTAGTCTATGCCCTTGATCCTCTCTAGGATCCAAGTGTTCTTCTAACACCCTTGATGGTCTATAGGATTCCTTATTCCTCCAAGGATACCCTGACCTACCTAACCTACCCACCAAGTTAAACTATCTCATCTACCAAGATTACAAGCTTTGCTCTCAGACTACTATCCCTTACATAGGCTCATAAGGGTCTTTTAGGCTTCCAACTCTTTCCCAAACTCCAAAAATGAATTTTATGAGTTCCAAGATGTTTTGAAGGCATTTGACACCTTTTCAATGCATTGGCTTGGTTGGGTCATCACCCGATTTGAGGGTTGCTTTGTATTTTTGGGCTATAAGGAAGAGGCCTAATTAGCCCTCCTGATTTTATAGGGAATTGACACCCTTTCCACAAAGAATCATTACCCCTGTTCTAAATAACATTTTCTCCTAATGATCCATTCTAAAGGATTTTTGGGCTCTCAGGCTTCCAACAGGTCGTACAGTACCTTTGGCAAATCTGAGGGTTTTAAGGGTTTGGGGGACTCTTCACTATCCTAGTCTTCAATAGTACCTTTACAAGGCTCTTCAAACCTTCTCCTTCACAATAATACACCTTCAAACAATCCTCTTCACTTATTCAATAGGATTAGTCTTGGAACTCCTTCCTTTGTCACCTGGAGCACTTTGTCTGCTAACTGCTCCTAGCGGGGCAATGTCAATCTCGCCTAGGGCTTTGTCAAACTCTTGTTTGCTCTTGTTTACTAGGGCCTTGCTTTCATAGTATTATAGGTTGGGGTCTTTATTCTTAAACTCCATAGTTCCATGGTGAAATCAAGAGCTACAGGCCCATATGTACAAAGCTCTCCAAAACTGGCAGAGCACTAAGAAAATGAGAGAACACAAACTAAAACACACCAAATCCTTTAGAAGCTAATCTAATGCATAAAAATGAAGGGAAAACACACACAAAGTAAATAATCCAACAAATTTTCACACAAAACTCCAAATATTCACATTCCAACAGTCTAAAATAGTGACTATTTTGCTCTAGCAGCGTTCAAACTAGTCTGCCGTACTAAGACCGTACAATAGGAATACCAACCTTTACATTAGGGTTTTCCAAGCCTAATATAGACTTCTCCTTGGTATGTGTGTGAGGTTAGGGCATCTTAGCTACTGAGTTTAGGTTAGGTTACATCAATGAGAAAGTTTCTTAGCAACTTTTAAAAGTTGCTGACAACTGTTAAAAGTTGTTGACAACTTTTAAGCAACTTTTGTTGCCTAAAACAACCTTGCCTCCATTCTTCAATGACCTCTAATGAAAGCCCCCTAAAGCACTCACATGTGCTCAAATTCAACCAAAATAACCTAAGACTCCAAACCTCCTGTCAAATCACTAATTTCAAGATGACAACATTCCTTGAATCAATGTGCCATTTACATAGGAAAGACCATCTGAACTTCTAGGTCCTAGACTAGGCCTAGACACACACAAAACGAGCTTGAGGTTCTTATTCTAATTACATTCTTCATGCAAGAATTTTACACAAAAAAAAATAGAAGGTGGGAGCCCTTAGAAGGGTGCTCCTGCACCACACTATTAGCCCATTTTCCTATCATTGACAAAATTCTTAGAAATGGTCTTCATCCTTGCAAAACCCTATGAAATTGCCATGTCCTGCTACAATTTTGTTTTGATCAGCAAAGAAGATGTGGGATGTTTTATGGCTTGTGAACTTAGTCAAGGATAGTTTAAGATGTGTGAAAGCTTAGGTTAAGATCACATGTGCTTAAATGTATAAACTAGTAAGATATTTTAGTTTGAAGATCTGAGAAATAGGGTTTATCCATGTCCAAGGGTTTCATAAAAATTATCGAAGTCCAAAACCCTAGCCAAATCTATTTCTTCATTACCTTTTTCGGGCTAATTAAGCCTTATTTGTGCACATGCCTTTATTTTCCTTTGTCCACATGTTCTCCAGGTTCGGGCAATCAAATATTCATTCAGTGATCCAACGACTAAGGTGTTTTCTTAATCTCTTATTCTGGGTGGTTAATGCTTTAACATCTAGCGACTTGGTGAATGTAGTGTTCATGTATTCTCCTAATCTTGGTGGTTATGTGTCTAACATTCAATGACCTAGTGAGTGTTTTTGTTTTCCTTTAGTCATTGAATCTCCAAATAAACCGGTCAAGGAAAGGAAACATTCAAAGATTAAATGAGAACCATAGATGATAAAAGGGATCAACAACTATCATTGAATCTCTTGAATAAACTTAGGGTTAGCCATGCATCCAGTGATCCAAAGATTAAGGTATTCACATGTTCTCCTAATGTAACCCTAGTCAAGACAAATGTCATGAGTTTATGAGAATTTCTTTATTCGTGTGATCTCCAGATTAAGTCCTAGTTAAGTAAAGTGTTCAATGAATTGGAGATGGCTTCAATCACTGAATCGCCAGATCAAGTTGGGTTAGAGATAAAGGCTTAGAGATTGAATATGAGCTATTGATGTAGATAGATTGGACGTTGGTCATTAGTTCACTAGATGAAACTATATGTCAAGAAAAGATTATGTGATCACATGAATGCTTTGTTCACATGATCTCTAGACTAAGCTTAGGTTAAGTAAAATGTGCCAAGATCAAGTGAGGCCTTTAGTCACGTAATCTCCAAGTCTGATCATAGTTAAAGGGTAGTCAAGGTTTTTCCTTTGTCACTAAATCACATGATAAAAGGTGACTTAAGTTAAATGTTTCATGACTCAACAATAACTATAGATACAAATGAGATCAGACAGTGGTCGTCAGATCTCACAATTGAATCATAGTTAAAGGAAATGTTCAGCGATCACGCAAATGCCTTTGTCACCCAATCTCTAGACCAAACCCAAGTTAAGTGAAATATTCTGATATTAGGAGATAGTCTTTAGTCTCTAGTTTGCTAGATGACTTAGGGTTAAGGGAGGCTTGCTGAGGTTAAGATAAAGACAATTACTAGGTGTTCTGACATGCTTTCTCCTGATTGGTTGCTGAATAATAATGATGTGGCTGGACATTTTCAAAAGCTTAGTTGAATGTTTGATGATTAATGAGGACTTTTTGATGTGCCGAGAAAGGATAGAGATCAATGGCCATGTTTTAAACTCAATTGGTTGACTATTGCTGCCATAGATTTGGATTTTTAAGGGTTTTCTACAAGTAAAGGATTGGTTATTAAATGCATGGGCAGTTGATCTACTTGATTTGATCTTGTCCACTATCATAGTATGGTCTAGATATGATGCTTTTCTATGGAGGATGTCGATGTTGTGGAAAAATGGGTGAATGAGTCACTTAATTTATTATGGAGGTGAAGTAAACAAGGAGCTAAAATGATACAATTTTAAGTCTCTAATGTATCAGTTAGGATTTTGGCCATAAATGAAGTTCAATTTGGACCTGATTGCTCTGAATTTCTTGGCATGTCTCTTCGGCTGTAATTTTCCTAATTGTCTGGTTAGTGTGGTTGTTGGAAGCCCTAACCTTGTCCTAGTCATCCATAGCTTGTTGCATCCTAATTTTCCTAGATTCGAAGATGATTAGTGACTACATATTGTAGCTAGTTGTATTTTTCAAGGGATGGTGAAATTGGAAACTGAATAGAGAGGGTTTGGATATGTTGGAGATTTTCTAGTAGGAAAGTACTAATTGTATGTTTGTCATTGATGAAAACATATGGAAAGTAGCATGCATGGAAGTCTTATGTAGTAAGATTTTAGTATGTATAGCATGGACATGATATCAACATGATATCATGGGTGTAGAGGTTAACTATTAGTACAGATAGTTATATAGCAGTTGGTGTCAACAGTGTTCCTGACAAAGTTACAGGCAGTGTTCTATGTATGGTTTTCTGTATAGTTATCATGGAGCCTTGTGTGCTTGGATATATGTTGAAGACATGTTAGTGATGTTTTAGTTATGGACACATAGTCTGATGATGAATGCAAGTGAAGTTATGTAGTCACTATTCACCAGTAGTAGTTTCCTGTGTTTGTTCAGAAGAGCCGACAGAGATTTTATTGGTTCTTGAGTTGCACCAATCTTGAGGGTATGTGCCCTTGGAATCAAGCTTGGAGAAGTGTTATTGATGTTTAGTTAAGAGCACATGAGTTAATTTAGTTTACAAAGAAAGTTCCAGTTGTTTTGGTAGAGCCGGCAGTGTGTAGCATGCGTCTACAATTATTTTATTAGACAGGTCTGAGAATGAGTTGCATGCATAATAGAGCCAACAAAATGTTTGTTGGAGTTTATTATGGTTTCTCTAATATGATTTCAAGGTGGTTTTAACAGGATGACTTGATGATATCATTTGGAGGAAAGATATTTATAAGCAATCATTTGTGATTGCTGAAGTGTGGTTCATGGTTGATTAAGCAGAGTAGAGTATAGTGTGCAAAGTGTTGAGCCATCAGAAGAAGGTCTATGTGACCAAGTAAAGTACTTATGGTATTCTTTGGAACTGATCCATATAGTAGGTCAAAGTGCAGTTCACCAAGATCTAGATATAGTGTGTATCTATTATTCAGAAGGTTGTAGCCTTCACCCATTTGAGCAGTGAGCTCTCAGATAGTGTGTCCTCTCCCCTAATAGGGACAATTGTAAAAGACTCCTAATAGGGTCTGACCCTTGACCAGGTCTACTGTACTTAATATATTGTAAAGCTACTCCTAATAGGGTAAAGGATCTTCTAGCAAGGATCATTATGCACTAGTACAGAAATATTAGTGGGTATCAAGTCCCACTGAAGTTTTTACCTATTTGGGTTTCCCTGTAACCAAAATATTGCTGTTGTGTTCAAGTGTTCTTTCATTGTGTTTATGCTTTATGTTTAAGTATACTTAATTGGATAAAGAATTGAATCTTGTAGATAACTAATTCACCCCCTCCCCCCCTCTCAGTTATCTCTTGGGACTATTCCTAACAATTGGTATCAGAGCCAAGTGCCTTAGAGAGAAAGTTTAATAGGTTGAGGTTGCTTAGATGGCGTACTTTAGGAAAGAAAGTCCTAAGTTTGATGGAAAGAATTATCTTGATTGGAGGAACAAGATGGTAACCCATTTGCAGTGCATTGCTTTTGAAGTTTTTAATGTAACCATCAAAGTAGCCAAGATTCCTACCTTAGAAGACCTTGGAAAAGATGATGCTACTAACATACAAAAGGAATTGTTTCACCATAATGCTATTTCTAAAGAAGCCCTTATCAACGCCCTATCTGATGGTGAATTTTCAAAAGTAAAAAAGGTAGATACAGCCCACAAAATATGGAAACACCTAGAAGACACATTTGAAGGAGACAAACAAGAAAAGGATGCGCGTAGAAAGACATGGAAGAAAAGATACAATGCATTAGAGATGGTTCCTGAAGAAAACATCAGAGCTTACAATCAGAGGATTAATGAAGCAGTTGCTGGAATTAGGAACAATGGTGGAGAAATTTTAGAAGAGGACATCATGGATAAGTTGATGACAACTCTTACTCCAGAACATGAAAGAAAGATCAATGTCCTTGATGAGACCATGCAACATACATCAAATTTCAAGAGAGAGACCTTGATCAACAAGATCTTAGCTTTTGAGAAGTTCAAATTAGTCAACGCTAAGGTTGAGAATGAATCTGGACTAAAGATAAAATGTTTGAGGTTAGATAGAGGAGGAGAATTCATCTCTGACAGATTTTATGAGTACTACGAAGAACATCACATAAAGAGATAGTTAAGTACACCTAGAACCCCTCAGCAAAATTGAATTGTAGAGAGAAGAAATAGGATCATCCTTGATATAGCGTGGACCATTATGATAGAAGGAAAAGTTACACACATATATTAGAGAGATGCGGTCAATACAATAGTCTATACCATCAATAGAATTCAATTGAGACTAGGCACTAAAAAAACACCTTATGAACTATGGTTTGGTAATGTTCCCATAGTAAAATACTTCAGAATCTTTGGAAGCAAGTGCTACATCAAGAGGGATGAATCAGTAGGAAATTTTGATGCAAGAAGTGATGAAGGTATTTTTCTAGGTTACTCTACTAAAAGTAAAGCTTATAGATGTTTCAATTTAAGATTGAAAAAGATCATTAAAAGTTCTCATGTAAAGATTGATGAAAATTTTATGATTCAAGAAAGATATCATGATTACTCACCCATGATTGAAGAAGAATCTAGACCCTCTAATAGTGAGATAGTTATTGAAGAAATGTTTGATAGTATTGATGTGTTATTCAATGATCCTAATACAAGTGAAGAAAATACTCCTAAGGCTGATGAATCAACATCACCTAAAGTTCCAAAGTTTACATCAAGAAATCATCCCAAGGCAGACATCATTGGAGATCAGAGCAGAAAAGTCTTACCAAGATCACAACCAAAGCTCTCAGCTAGCAATGAAGTAGTATGTTTACTATCTAAAATTGAACCTTTAAGTGTTGAAGATGCATGAAATAATTTAGATTGGCATGATGCTATGAAAGAAGAACTTGATTAGATTATTAAGAATGACACTTGGGAAATGGTCCCAAGACCTAGTGATCAGAATGTAATTGGAACAAAGTGGATATTCAGAAACAAGATGAATGAAGATGGTATAATAGTAAGAAACAAAGGAAGATTAGTATGTAAAGGATATGTGAAAAGAAAAGGCATTGATTATTTAGACACATTTGCACCTATGAGTAGATTAGAAGCTATTAAGTTGTTTTTAGCTTATGCTATAGTTAAAAACTTCAAAGTTTATCAGATGGATGTCAAGTCAGCATTTTTGAATGGAGACTTGAAAGAAGAAGTATACATTGAGAAGCCTGAAAGATTCACCTTATTAGACAGACCTGATATGGTATGAAAATTGAAGAAGGCCCTCTATAGACTCAAGCAAGCCCCTAGAGGATGGTATGAGAGATTAGATGGATACTTAACAAAGATTGGATTCAAGAAAGGAGAAACAAATTGTAATCTATTCATTAGAGAGACATTTGAAGGTTAAGTACTTGTAGCTATATTTTTTGATGACATTATCTTTGGAGGTAATGACAAACTATGTGTTGAATTTGCCAAAGAAATGCATAATGAGTTTGAGATGAGTATGATTGGTCCTATCAAGTACTTTTTGGGACTAAATGTGTAGCAGATAGAAAAAGGGATTTTCATTAATCAATCAAAGTGTGTGAAAGAGATACTAAAGAAATTAAAGATGGATGATTGCAAGCTAGTAGGAACCCCTATGATCACCGGATGCAAGCTTATAAAAGAAGATGACTCACCAGTAGTAGATATAACATTGTATATGTCTGTTAGTAAACTCATATATCTTACTCAGACTAGACCTGATATTTCCAATGCGGTTGGCATAGTTGGAAGATTTGCAGCAGAGCCTAAACAAAGTCATCTCATGGCAGTAAAGAGAATATTTAGATACCTATAGGGCACTATAGATTATGGTCTATGGTATCCTAATTTAGAAAATGTTGAGCTTCATGTGTACACTGATGCAGATTGGGTAGGATGTGTTGATGACAAAAAGAGTACTTCAGGTGGAGCACTATTTCTTCATGATAGACTTGTCACTTGGACAAGCATGAAAAAAAATTGTATTTCTTAGTCAGCAGCAAAAGTGGAGTATGTTGGAGCAGCCTTGAATTTTTCTACAATTGTTTGGATCAAGAAAATGATAAAGGATTTTGGAATTCAGATTGATTATCCTATTGTTATTCATTGTGATATCACTAGCACTATCAATATGTCAAAGAACCCTGTAATGCATGTAAAGACAAAACACATTGAGATCAAGTATCACTTCTTAAGAGAGAAAGTGGCAGAGAAAGAAGTCAAGTTGGACTATGTGAGTACTAAAGAATAGTTGGCAGATATATTCATAAAGCCCTTTCCTAAGGATACTTTTGAGTATCCCAAGGAGAAGTTGGGAGTCATTCCCTTCCGTATTTCTACTTAGAAGAAAGAAGGAAAGTCATCAATCCTCATGGACTGGTGGAAGGTTGACTACTCTACCTCAAGAGTAGTATTGGTGCTTAAAATGAATGGTGCCCTTTGCCATTGATGTCAAATGGGGAGTATATATAGATTCATGAAAATAAGAAGTAAAAAGAGGAGTAATACACTAAGGTGGAGTAGCATTCAGTTATGACAACAGTACAATTGAGGAAATAGAGAATATTAGAAAATATTATAGCAGATGGAGGATTCATCTTTGGGGGAGTTTTGAAGAGGAAATAGAGAATGTTATAAAATAAATATTCATTTGGGTTGGTGGTGGTTTTTCATTCCACATGTTGCCATCAATCCCAAAGGGGGAGATTGTTGGAGATTTGCCAGTAGGCCAGTACTGACTCTATGTTTGTCATTGATGAAAACATATGGAAAGTAGCATGCATGGAAGTCTTATGTAGTAAGCTTTCAGTATATGTAGCATGGACATGATATCAACATGATATCATGGGCGCAGAGGTTAACTGTTACTACATACAATTATATAGAAGTTGGTGTTAGCAGTGTTCCTAATAGAGTTACAAACACTTTTCCATGTATGGTTGTCCGTATAGTTATCATGGAGCCTTGTGCACTTGGATATATGTTTAAGACATGTTAGTGATGTTTTAGTTATGGACACATAGTGTGATGATGAATGCGAGTGAATTTATGTAGTCACTATTCGCCAGTAGTAGTTTCCTGTGTTTGTTCAGAAGAGCCAACAAAGATTTTATTGGTTCTTGAGTTGCACCTATCTTGAGGGTATGCACCTTTAGAGTTAATCTTGGAGAAGTGTTATTGATGTTTGGTTAAGAGCGCATGAGTTAATTCAGTGTACAGATAAAGTTCCATTTGTTTTGGTAGAGCCGACAATGTGTAGTGTGCATCTACAATTATTTTATTAGATAGGTCCCAGAATGAGTTGCATGCATAATAGAGTCGACATAATGTTTGTTGGAGTTTATTATGGTTTATCTAATATGATTTCAAGGTTGTTCTAATAAGCTAACTTGATGATATCATTTGGAGGAAAGATATTTATAGGTAGTCATTTGTGATTGTTGAAGTGTGGTTCATGGTTGATTAAGCAGAGTAGAGTAGAGTGTGCAAAGTGTTGAGCCATCAGAAGAAGGTCTATGTGACCAAGTACTTATGGTATTCATTGGAATTGATCCAGATAGTAGGTCAAAGTAGAGTTCACCAAGATCTAGATATAGTGTGTATCTATTATTCAGAAGGTTGTAGCCTTCACCCATTTGAGTAGTGAACTCTCGGATAGTGCGTCCTCTCCCCTAATAGGGAGAATTGTAAAAGACTCCTAATAGGGTCTGAACCTTGACTAGGTCTTCTGTACTTAATATATTGTAAAGCTACTCCTAAAAGGGTAAAGGATCTTCTAGCAAGGATCATTATACACTAGTATAGAATATTAGTGGGTATCAAGTCCCATCGAGTTTTTTACCTATTTGGGTTTCCCTGTAACCAAAATATTGATGTTGTGTTCAAGCCTTCTTTCATTATGTTTATGCTTTATGTTTAAGTATACTTAATTGGATACAAAATTGAATCCTATAGATAATTGATTCACCCCCCCCCCCCCCCCCCCCCCTCATCTCAATTATCTCTTGGGACTATTCCTAATAGGATCTAGGGTTTGGTTCTAGCATTTTGTCACTTTCAATGTATTAAAACTAAAATTTTTAATGAGAATACACTTGAATTCCATCTCAGATTTGTGAATTTCTTCTTGTTTTGATCTTGAATTCTTATATGTTAATGTTGCAAAGCAAGTTAGTATTTGGTTTACAAAGTAAATTGTGAAGTTGTTCTTGAGTTCCTTCAAGGAAGGATTAAATTCTTAAGGATAGATTCAGAGAATTCATTATTCTTATGAGAATTTGATGTCTGAATGTGAGAGTGAGAGGAATAATAGGCAAAGCACTTATTCTAGATTTGGGTGTGTTTGAGTTTATTTTTCTATTGATGTATGTTGTATTTGACTCTGTGCCCTAGGATAAGACACTGATATGTTCTCAGGAAGCAATTCTTCATCATCAATCAACTTATAAATGATAAAATATTTCAATCAATGTGTCAAGGACATCAATTCTTAATATTTACTGATTCCTTTAAGAAGTGAATCAAAGGTACACCCACTTGAGCATTAACGCTTAAAGTGTAGGAGGACTAATATCCTAGTCCTTTTTAATTGGCCCTTTTTTTTGTCATATTTGGAGTGGGTTACAAGAGTCAGAGACATTTGTTTGTCAATCATATTGTAAGTGTGCAAGTAGAAAGAAAAGGGAACCAACACATATGAAACTCTCTATATGTTTACTAGATGTGAGCAACTTGATGGTTCTATATGACATTTTTATTTCCTATGATGGTTTATGAATGATAACTCATATGATAATTACTAACATGTGAGGAATATAGGATATGACACTACGTGTTCCTAGATGACATGTAGTTTTTGTAGGGTATGTGAAATAATGCAAGGACATTCCTAATTATTTTTTGTGTCATAGTATTCAGTCATCCAACACAGGGATGCCAACAATGGGTGAGAAAAAAAGGATGGAAAGATGATGAAAGAAATATGAAATTAATGATAAGGTGACTAAAAGTGATGAGAATTCTTATGATTTTTAAGTTCTATAACATTATTGAGATTACTATAGAAAAATGATGAACTCATTTGGATATGACATGCTAATAGCAAAGAGGAAGACACATCATATAGCTAAGAAATGCACCTATTCACATGAGACTCATGTGTCCTTGATGATCTTAGACAACCATGTCCTATGATAAGTCATCATGATACTAAATAATAATACACAAGATTAATGACCATGACCCATGATTGCCTTTTTAGTCAAAGACATCCTAGAGAAAATATATCTAGTTAGAGACATCCTTGAGAGATGTAAAAGACATTTCACGAAAGATAAAATAAAAAATAAATTAAGGACCTAAAATAAACAATCATCATGCTTCATGCAAAAATGCTTCTTGTCATAGTTTGTGATTTTTTTGATAGATTTATAAGGATTCATAATGTTTTTCTTATTGTACTCTCATCATGTGATGAACTATTGAATTCAAAATCTACATATATACTTGTTTAAAAATATGCTCTCAATCCATGAGCTAGATGTCTTTATTGTAGGGAAAAGTGGAATGATTCAAATTGATGGTACAAGTTGTTGGAAACTGCAATTGAAACAATTGTTGCATTGTCATTGATGTCAAACCTTAGCTAGTAAGATAGTTTCTATCTAGGATTCTACCATATCTATTGATTGATGAAAAGGATTAGGGAAAGGAGATAACAAGAGAACCTAAGGAAAGGTTGGGTTATTTGATACTTCAATGAGTACTTGATTAGTTGGCACATTGATAAGATAATGTATTGTTTATCTAAGTAAGAAGAAAGACTGAAGAAGTAGGCTTAACCAAGAAAAAGTGAAGAAATCTAGTTTAAGCCGAGTGATGTTAGTGTCGACTGAGCGCCAGTATATGCTAAGTAAATTTAGTGTTGACCGAACATTAGTTTATGTCGAGCAACAAGAAATTACTGAGAAAAGATCATGTTAGCCAAGGAAGACAGTTTGTAGAGATGACTGAGTTATGCAATGATGACTGAGGAGAATAACATAGTATCGACCAAGTGTTAGTAATTTACATTTGGAGAAAGAATTGAGATTCCCAGCCGACATTGTTGAATTCTTGGAATATGTAAATTGTGTTGACTTTATTAATGAATTGTATGGAGAATTTAATGCATGGTAAATCATTTTATTATGGATTCAATGAGAAGTTTGAAGATGTATCTAGAAGGAAGGATGAAGAACTTAAATTATAGAAGGATTCGATGAATCTGACCTAAACCTAAGATCTATGAAGGAGATTAAGTGACAAAAGATGGATCTACCTAACCAAAGAGGTCTAAAGGAAAACCTAATTGTGAGGTTACATGAAGTAGCTAGAGTTGTTGATGTTATTGATTGATAAGTCTTAGAAGGATGAAGTTGAGAAGAGTTGTGATTGCTTGAAGTGAATTCTAAGTAGATTAGTTATGGAGATGGAAATGAAGCTCTATCAGTAAATCAACATATATGTGCAAAGATGATATGTATTTGCAAAGTGAGTTGTCTATTTTTCAGATCAGAAACTACTATTACTTTCTAACCATTATATCAGTCTAAATCCTTTAATCAATATTGACCTAACAGTCATTGTATAAATCATTTAATCAAGGTGGCATTATAATGGAATGTACTTAAATCCTTTAACTAGATCACCTTTGCTAGAGTGTTTAAATCCTTTAACAGGGTCACACCTAGTAGATTGTTTGTAAACCTTTAACAAGGTTGGATTTTCACAAAGCTCACTTTAGAAGAGTGAAATATCAGTAGCATGTTACAAAGTGGTTTTTCCCAAGTTGGGTTTCCACTATAATTCTAGTGTTATACTTGTGTGAATATTTTGATGTGAATGTTGTTATATTCTGCAAGTTATTTACATTTGGATAGTGGACTGCATGTATATGTTTCTGATATATACTTTAGAAACTGAGCTGAGTTGGTGATTAGATCTAAGATTGTTGAAGTACTAGAAAGTTTAATTGGTACATCTGGACCTGAGAACAACTGATTCACCCCCCCTCTCTTTTGTTCTAAGTAATTCTAACAATTGGTATCAGAGTTGTTGGTTCTTACAGAGAAATTTTTAAAGGTACTTGAAGCTAATGATCAAGATGTATAAAAAGGAGGTACCAAAGTTGAACAAAGAGAACTTCCTTGCATGGCAGAGTCTGATGAAATTACATCTAGCTAGTATTGGTGATTCAGGGAAGTACTATGTGGAACATGACTATGTTATACCTGTTGCACCTTTGACTTCTGAGGAGATGAAAGAAAAACAATAACATAATCAAGCAATGTTGGATATTGCATCTACCTTAAGCTATCCTAAATTTGAAGATATCAAAGACTGCACTACTGCAAAGAAACTGTGGGATACTCTTGCAATTGTCTATTGTGGTGATATAAATGTACAAAGAGAAAAAGTTGAAAGCTTGAGAGGTAAGTTTTATGAAATGAAAATGCAAGAAGGTGAAAATATTTCTTAGTACTATGGTAGAATTAAGGAGATAGTGAATTCTATTAGAGGAGCTAATGGAATCATTGATGATGAGACTGTTATTGGTAAGGTATTGATAACTTTTCTTCCTATCTATGCTATCATATTTTTTGCAATTCAAGAATCAAGATGTAACCTTGGTAATGTTCTAACTCTGGAAAGTCTTGTTGGTAATATTACTACTTTTGACCTATCTAACTATGATAACTACACTATTCCTAATATTGAATCTTCATTCAAGTCACAAATGGTTTTGCATAAGTCTAAGAGAGAAAAAGATAAATGTGGAAAAGTGATAGTGACAGTGATAGTGATAGTGAAACTTATGATGAGGAACTAGATGATCTTGAGGTACTCATGACTAGAAGATTAAAAAGAGGAAAAGGAAAATATAAAGATAAACTTCCTATCATCTATTTTTTATGTAACAAATTTGGCCATATTATAGAAAGATGTCCTGAAAGGACTGACAAGGATGAGGAAAGAGAAAGAAAGTACAAGGATAAGAGAGATAATATAGACCACAAAAGGTATAGGGACTACAAGGATAAAGGTAAGAAATCCTATTATATTGTTGAAGAGGAAATTGACAGTGACATTGATAATTATGATATTGTAGTAGTTTATGTTGCCATGAAAGATGATTCTGATGAAGATGAGAAAATTGCACTTATTTCTTATGTGAGTAAAGGTGATAAATGGATTATTGATAGTGGTTTCTCACATCACATGAATGGTGATAAAAGTAAATTTGAAACCCTAGATCATTAAAAAGGTAGAAGTGTTAAGTTTGGCAATGATGCACTATGTCATGTGAGAGGTAAAGTATTAATTAAGTTGATTGATAAGATCACATGTGAAAATTCCTATTGGGTTGAAGTTCTTAACTACAATTTACTGAGTGTTGCACAACTGAACAATACTAGCTACCGAGTAGAGTTTCATCACAGAAAGGCTAAAATATTTGATGCCACTGGTGAATTAATTGGAAGCGGAGAACATACTAGAGGTAACTATTTCCATCTAGACCTATCTGAAGAAATATGTTTGTTTTCACAATTTGATGATGTATGGTTATGGAATAAGAAGAAAGAAGAAAGTTAGAGGTTTGTCGAGATTGAAGAAACCTAATAATATGATGTGTAACAGTGTTAGTTGGGAAAAATGACAAAGTCTAGTTTTAAGAGAAAGATATTTACTTCTGAAAATATTTTGGAACTAGTTCATACCAACCTTTGTGAACCTATAGGTGTACAAAGTTATTGTGGTGATAATTACTTTATTCTGTTTGTTGATGACTATAATTTTTTTGAAAGAAAAATCTGATACATTTAAGTTATTTAAGTGGTATTTGGAAAAAGTTTAAAAAGAAATAGGTAAAAGCCTAAAATGTTTGAGATCTGACCAAGGTGGAGAGTTTATATCAAATGAATTCAATCTATTCTGCAATGATAGAGGAATCAAGAGACAAATGTCTACACCGAGAATACCTCCACATAATGGCATAACTAAGAGAAGAAACATGTCAATTATGGATTGTGCAAGAGCACTGATGATTGAGAAGAATGTTGGAAAAAATTACTGGAGAGAAGCTGTAAGTACAACTGTTTATACCTTAAGCTCAGTACAAATCAAGAAAGGTACAAATGCTACACCTTGTGAGCTATGGCATGGATATGCACCTAATGTGAAATATTTTAGAATCTTTGGGAGTAAATGTTATATACTAAAAGATAGTAGGAATGGAAAATTTGATACAAAAAGTGATGAAGGCATATTCCTAGGTTATTCCACTAAGAGAAAACCTTATAAGTGTTTGAATTCTAACACTAACAAAGTTGAGGAAAGTGAAAATGTTAGAGTTGATGAATATGAAGAGAAGAATGAACTAGAAGGAAAATAAGAACCTGAAGATTATAGATCTTTTATGTACATGGAAGAAGGAGAGGCAAGTAATGCATTTACACCAGATGTAAAGTCATGGGTAAGAAATGCCGAGAATCAGGAGGATGCTGCTGAGCATTAGGAGGATGTTGTTGAGCATTAGGAGGATGTTGTTGAGCAATCAAAAAAAAGAAACTGATAATTTTCATGATGAACTTGAAGATCAAGGAGAAAAGAAATCTGAACCTACATTGGCATAGTATGTAAGAAGACATCATAAGCCTGAGCAAATCATTGGAGATAAGGAATCTAGAGTCTTGAAAAGAAGTAAGTTGAAAGACCCTACATGTTTACTATGTGAGTTTGAGCCTAAAACTGTAAAAGATGCTTTAGATAATGATGACTAGATACAAGCTATGAATGAAGAAATAGATCATATAGAAAATAATGATACTTGGACTCTAGTGCCGAGACCAGAAGATGAGAATGTTATTGGAACAAAATGGGTATTCAGAAACAAGCTTAATGAACATGGACAAGTCACAAGGAACAAGGATATATTGGTATGCAAGGGTTATGCATAAGAAGAAGGAATAGACTATGGGGAAACATTTTCCCCTATAGCAAGATTAGAAGGAGTGAGAACTCTATTTGCATATGTTGGATACAAAAATTTCAAAGTATATTAGATGGATGTCAAATCTGCATTTTTGAATGGTATATCAGAAGAAGAAGTATACATTGAACAACATGAAGGATTTGTTGACCCAAGAAAGAAAAATATGGTTTGCAAATTGAACAAGGTGTTGTATGCATTGAAACAAGCCCCCAGAGCATGGTATGAGAGACTGCACAATTATTTGATAAAGATTGGGTTTTCAAGAACAAATGACAACAACAATCTGTATATGAAAACTAAAGAAGGTAAAGGCATTTTGTTAGCTAGAATTTTTGTTGATGATATCATATTTGGTGGACAAGATGCCCTATGTCAGAAATTTTCAAATAAGATGAAAATTGATTTTGAAATGTCTATGTTTGGTGATATAAAATTCTTTGTTGGATTACAAGTCTATCAGATGGAGAAAGGTATCTTTATTACTGAATCTAAATATGTTAAAGAGATACTAAAAACTTTTGGTATGGAGGATTCTAGACCAGTAAGTACTCGTATGGCTACCGGATAGAAACTATCTAAAATTGATGATATTGCTGAAGTAAATCAAATTAAACCATGTATAGATCCATGATTGGAAAGCTACAATATGTTGTCCATAGCAGACTAGATATAGCCCTAGTAGTTGGGATTGTGGCAAGATTTTCTACCAATCCTAAGAAAAATCATATGATGGCAGTGAAGAGGATACTGAGATATCTGAAAGGGACAAAAGATTATGGATTGTACTACAAGAAGAATGAGAAATTTGAACTAAGAGTTTACACTGGTGCAGATTGGGTAGGAAATGTTGATGATAGGAAAAGTACAAGTGGTGGAGAATTCTTTCTAGGAAAGATATTAGTCTCCTGGACAAGCAAGAAACAAAACTGCATTTCTAAATCTACAACATAAGCTGAGTATGTAGCAGCTGTAGTGAATTGTTTAAATTTGGTATGGATCAAGAAATTGTTGAAAGGAATGAAAGAGGAAATCATTGAGCCAGTTGTTATTTTCTATGATAACACAAGTTCTATCAATATATCAAAGAATCTAGTGATGCACACAAAGATTAAACATATTGCTATCAAGTATCATTACTTGAGAGAACTGGTACAAGATAACAAAGTGAGAATGGAGTATGTGAATACAAAGGAATAACTAGCAAAAATATTCACAAAATATTTACCTAAGGATGCTCATGAATATCTTAGAGGTAAACTAGGGGTGATTCCCCTAACTGAGGCTTCCTAGTCAACTAGGAGCACTGCATCAAATATGCCACATAGAATATCTAAAAAATTGATGCAGAAAAGGTCACACTTTAGGAGCTTCCTAGAGTTGTAAGAAGTACATAAAAGATAATAATCAGTCATCAACAAGATGATAGAGGGAGAGATATTGTATACTGAACTGACAGCAAGACATCTACATGTGGAAGATGTAAGTGATAGATATTACTTTGGCATTATTGTCAAAGAGAGAGAGATTCAGATGAAAACATAGAGATATGATCCGAGATTCAATGACATTTGGTTGACTGAAAATATTTAGAGGGAGTAATTGTGTGAATGGTTAGGCAAGGAAAAGTTGTTGTGAATTAGAAAGAAGGTAAGGATATTAAAAAAAAATTTGATGCATAGACAAAGTTTTTGGATTGGTTGGTAAATCATGTGTTATTCTTATGGTGTTGCCATCAATGCCAAAGAGGGAGATTATTGGAAACTGCAATTGAAACAATTGTTGTATTGTCATTGATGTCAAACCTTAACTAGTAAGACCGTTTCTATCTAGGAGAGTACCATATCTATTGATTGATGAAAAGGATTAGGGAAAGGAGATAACAAGAGAACCTAAGTAAAGGTTGAGTAATTTGATACTTCAATGGGTACTTGATTAGTTGGCACATTGATAAGATATTGTATTGTTTATCCAAGTAAGAAGAAAGGATGAAGAAGTAGGCTTAATTGAGAAAAAGTGAAGAAATCTAGTTTAAGCTGAGTGATATTAGTGTCTATCAAGTGCCAGTATATGCTAAGTAAATTTAGTGTTGACAGAATATCAATTTATGCCAAGTGATAGGAAATTACCGAGCAAAGATAGTGTTAGCCGAGGAAGATAGTTTGTAGAGATGACCGAGTTATGTAATGATGACCGAGGAGAAGAACACAATATTGATCGAGTGCTAGTAATTTACATTTGGATAAAGAATTGAGATTCCTAGCCAACATAGTTGAATTCTTGGGATATGTAAATTGTGTTGATTTTATTAATGAATTATATGGATAATTTAATGCATGGTAAATAATTTTATTATGGATTAATTGAGAAGTTTGAAGATGTATCTAGAAGGAAGGATGAAGAACTTAAATTATGGAGGGATTTGATGAATTTGACCTAAACCTAAGATCAACGGAGGAGATTAAGTGAAAAAAGATGGATCTACCTAACCAAAGATTTATAAAGGAAAACCTAATTGTGAGGTTACAATAGGGAGCTATATTTGTTGAGGTTATTGATTGATAAGTCTAAGTAGAAGGCTAAAGTTGAGAAGTGTTGTGATTGCTTGAAGTGAATTCTGAGCAGATTAGTGATGGAGATGGAAATGAAGCTTAGTCAGTAAACCAACATATATGTGCAAAAAGGATCTATATTTGGAAAGTGAGTTGTATGTTTTTCAGATAAGAAACTACTGTTACTTTCTAACCATTGTATCGGTCTAAATCCTTTAATCAAGGTTGACCTAATAGTCATTTTATAAATCCTTTAATCAAGGTGGCATTCTAATGGAATGTACTTAAATCCTTTAACCAAGTCACTTTTGATAGAGTGTTTAAATCCTTTAATAGGGTCACACCTAGCAATGTGTTTGTAAACCTTTAACAAGGTTGGCTTTTCATAGAACTCACTTTGGAAGAGTGAAATATCAATAGCATGTTACAAAGTGGTTTTTACGAAGTTGGGTTTCCACTATAATTTTGGTTTTATAGTTGTGTGAATGTTTCTATATTCTCCAAGTTATTTACATTCAGATAGTGGACTGCATGTTATATGTTTATAATGTATATTTTAAAAATTGAGTTGAGTTGGTGATTAGATCTAAGATTGTTGAAGTACTAGAAAGGTCAATTGATACAGCCAGACCTGAGAACAACTGATTCACAACCCCTCTCTATTGTTCTAAATAATTCTAACAGATACATCCCCACTGACTCATTTCAACATCTTCTAAAAACATAGCATCAACATTCTTTTCATCACATTCTTGGAGAAACACACATACCTATGGCTGAAACAAATAATCAGTTGTGAAACTTGAAACATCTTTCAGCTTCTCATGAAACATTTCAAAATGTGGCATGAACAAGTTAGCAAGTAGTCCATTACACATGTCCTCATCTTGGCACATGTTTCCCAAGCAGAAATCACTATCATAGGGAACACTATCAACATTTTTATCTTCTGTTTGACAAGAAATTGTTTTCATACCATTAACAATATCACAACCATTAATGTCCACATCAAAAAAGATGACTTCCAATTTTGGTGAAGAGTTATAATTAGTGTCAATCTCATAATCATAAGAAATGCTTTCTTAGAATATTTCATAAACTAGTTCATGCAAATCTGAAAGAAAATCAACTTCAACACTTTCAACCAAGTTCTCACTTAAACAACTTTCATTTTCATATTCAGAATTCTCCATATCACTAGAAGAATTTGAAAATGCTGATACTGACTCATGATCACAAACTGAAGGCATCTCTGATATAACATCATCATTTTAAAAAACATTAAATACCTCAAATTCTTAATCATGAAAATCATTAAGATGAAAGACGTCCCACTGCAATTCAGAAAAAGAAGGCATCATTCTAGACTCATTAGAATCAACATATTTATCAGTCAAGCAATCACAAAGATCACTAGAATCATCATTATTCCCTATAGTAACTTCATCATACTATTTCTCTTGGACTGCCATTGCCAAAAATTTACTTACCCCCAAATCATCTATCTCATATTTATTTTCAACTTGGGCCTGATTATACATATTGCAAACAACATCAGGCTCATAAATTTGATACAATTTTGAAAGCTCAACCTGATTTTTATTAATTGACACCACACCAGCTAGGTCATAACACTCACCATTATTTTCATTACTTAATAGAACTAGTGAGTTAGTGCCATCACTTGGGAGATTTGTCTCATGAAGTCTTTCACTTTTAGTACCATGAAGTTTTGGAAATCCAGACTTCTTCATTCTTTCTATATCTACTGCCAACTAAAAAGCATGATACAAGTTCTATAGTTCCTTGTCTCTCAACAAGAAACTCATCTTACTGTCAAATACAACCAAATAAATGACCAAAAATAATGCATCATGGGGTCTACAGCTTTCAAGAATTCTCTTTTATGTGTTCCCAAATTTGAAATTGAAAGCATTCACTAACTCATCCTTTTCTATATGAATACTCACAAAATCAACTAACAAATTTTACTCACAAATGAATTATCCAAAAGTCTCTTTGAATTCTGATTCAAACTCACTCCATGAACAAATAGAGTAGTTGCACAGAACTGAAAACCATTCAAACTTGCTCCATGAGACAAAACTGAAAACCATTCCCTTCCACTTTCCACTAGTGATTGAACAAACAATCTCATGATCACATCTTCATGGCTAACCTCAAAATATTCCATCAAATTCATGAATGCATTCAAATTCTTTTTAGCTGACTCTTCTTTTCCCCCAATAAATTTAGGTAGAAACTTTTTGATTTTCGAGGGTATTGCATCTAGGTAACTAGGAATGCCCTCAAAATCTAGATGTGAATAACACTTAAAACTTATTTTATCTTCTAGCTGGGATGTTCTATGGGACATGATTACATTTGGGGATACACAAGGCTGAGAAAATTGATAATACATTTTTGCTTTCTTCTATAAGTAACCACAACCTTGTACTTGAAAATTGGTGCAAGGGAGAAAGAGAGGCCAAACAATGGCACACCCTAGTGATCCAAGCCTGCCCAACACATGTAGAAGAAAACAAACACAACAGTGAGAGAGAGAATGCAGAAGATTTAATATATTTTCATCAAATAGAATGATACATGTCAGGCTGTAAGGCCTTCCTAGTTAGGGCTAGATATTACAAAGAAATATAGAAGTCCTCAAACATGTGAGGATCTACCAACAATCTCGATTCTTCCTATCTTCTATCTTCTACCAAATCTGCCTCTTAAACTACAACCAAAAAACTACATTTATACAAGAAGCTACCAAACTGATTCGGCCTTCAGATTCACAATCAATGGAAGGAACAGTCAGATCTAGGACCACATGCTTCCCAATGATGGATATCAATATTAAATCCATGATCCAATATAAATGCACAAGTCAGCCATAATAGAAACTAAAACTAAACATGTCGGTGAGCAAGATAATCGAGTAGCAAACAAGCAACGCTGAGTGCCAGTGAAACAACTGATCACCTAGGAGAAAATTAACTACACTCGGTAACCAAAGGAAACCAACCAACTACTAACCAACTCAGTCTAAGAAGGAACCAAGCAACATAGACAAACTCCAAATTGTTTTTGGTTACACAGGATTGCCAAGGACCCGAGATGCTCCTGCATCAGACACCTGGGGTTATTTTGAAATGATTCTCTATATCATTTGGTAGGTCTAGTATGAGTTTCATCCAACTCATATTATGAAATCCATGAACTGTCTTCCATCGGTCTATTCTTCCACTTTACCAAATATTCCATATACTATTTTCCTCTTGTACTCTTGCCAACTCTTTCCTTCAAAATCTGTTCAATTTCTTCATTCTGCTTCTTAGGATATTCTATCGGTACTATCATTTCTTCATCAGATTCATGATACTCATACAAATTAGGAATTTTGAAAATTGGTGATATGTCCATGTCATCAGGTAACTCAATTTCATATGTATTTCCACTATCAAATTTCTTCAAAATCTTGCAAGGTCCAAACTTCTTCATCTTTAGCTTCCCATATGTTCCAATAGGAAATCAACCTTTCTTCAAATGAACCATCACTTCATCACCGACATCAAGAGTTTTATGTCTCCTTGATCTATTATCTCTATCTTTGTATTTTTTATTACTATATTCCAGCTTCAGCTTCACATCTTCATGCAATGTCTTCATGTACTTAGCAAATTTTACTCCTTCAACACTTTTCTTATTCTCATCAGCAATGTCTCTCAAATCAAATATTCCTCTCAGTTGTGTGCCATTCACAATCTCAAATTGTGTTTTTCTAGCACTCCTATTCATTGAATTATTGTATGCAAACTCTTCTTGTACCAACATAGAATCCCAATTACTCGGTGTGTCTCCAACTAAACATCTCAAAAGATTTCCCAGACTTTTTTTCACAACTTCAATCTGTCCATCAGTTTGTGGGTGAAATGTAGAACTATATTTCAACTTAGTTCCAAATTTCTTCCAAAGGGTTTTCCAAAAGTATCCAAAAAATTTACTGTCTCAGTCAGAGATAATACTCCTCGATAATCCATGCAATCTGACAATTTCCTTAAAGAAAAAATATACTACATGTACTGCATCTGATGTCTTTCTACATGGTATAAAATGTGCCATCTTTGAAAATCTATCCACAACAACAAATATAGAATCATTACCTCTTATTGTCTTCGGTAAGCCAAGAACAAAGTTGATACTAATGTCAATCCAAGGTTTCTCAGTAACAGCAATTAGTACATACAATCCAGTATTCTAACTTACTCCTTTTGTAACTTGACAAATTCCACAACTTTTCACAAATTTCTGAACATCTTTATACAACTGCAACCAAAATTACTTCTCCTTAAGCAAATTCCATGTTTTATCAATACCAAAATGTCCAGCCAAACCACTACTATGTTTTTCCTTTATCAAATTAGATCTCATTTCTCCTCTCGGTATACACAACTAAATACCTTTAAACAACATACTTTCCTGAATAAAATATTCATCCCATTTAGTATCTTGTTGATCTTGAATAGGTGCTTTGCACTTTCTCCATGGCTCAGAAAAATAAGGGTCAAAATCATAAGAATCTCTCATCTCATCAAAACCAAGAACTTCAATTTTCATCTCGGTCATAAAAAATCTTCTTCTACTCAATGCATCAACAACTCGGTTAGTGACTCCACTTTTATGCTTTATAACAAATGTGTAACTCTACAAATACTCAACCCATTTCATATGTCTTTGATTCAACTTATGCTGACTACCCATATATTGTAAAGCCTTATGATTAGTATACAACACAAATTGACTCGGTATCAAATAATGTGTCCATTTCTTTAGTGCTTAAACAATAGCATAGAATTCTTGATCAAACAAAAAATATTTCCTTCTAGCATCATTCAACTTTTGACTAAAGAAAGCAACAAGTTTACCTTCTTGACTCAACACAGCTCCAATTTCACTTCCACTTGCATCACATTGCACTTGAAATACTTTATTGAAATTAGGTAATGCCAAAATAGGTAATCAACAACCTTCTACTTCAGAGTCTCAAAACTTTTATCAGCTCCATGTGTCCACTTGAATTATCTTTTGTCTCCTCTCATAGTTTCAGTCATAGCATTACAAATTAAACTAAAATTCCTTATGAAATTTTGGTAAAAACTTGCCAAACCATGAAATGATCTTACCTCACTAGCATTCATAGGTGCAGGCCAATTCAAAATAACTTCAACCTTTTTAGGATCCATCTTCAAACCATCAGCTAAAATAATAAATCCCAAATACACAATCTCCTCTTTCATGAATGAACACTTTTTCAGATTTATCAGCAACTTTTCTTCTTTCAATCTCTACAAAACTTGTCTAACATGCAACAAATGTTCTTCTCTAGTCTTACTGATTATCAAAATGTCATCAAGATATACAATCACAAACTTACCCAAGAATTTCTTCAAAACTTCATTCATCAGCATTATAAAAGTACTTAGTGCATTAGTTAAACCAAAGGGCATAACCAACCACTCATACAAACCTTCTTTTGTCTTGAAATCCATCTTCCATTCATCACCTTCTCTGATTCTGATCTAATGATACCCAATTTTCAAATCAATTTTGGTGAAATACTTTTCTCCAGTCAAACTATCCATTATGTCATCCATTCTTAGTATAGGAAACCTATACTTCACTATTATCTTATTGGTTTCTCTGGAATCAGTACACATTCTCCATTCTCCATTCTTCTTAGGTGCCAATATAGTAGGTACTACACAAGGACTAAAACTTTCTCTAATGAAACCTTTCTCCAACAACTCTTGAATCTATTGATTCAACTCCTGATTCTCGATAGGTGTCAACTGATGAGGTGCCTTATTCGGTAAACTAACTCCATGGGTTAGATCCATACAATGGTCAATGCTTCTTTTTAGTGGCAAACCATCAAGTAAATTATCAGAAATGATATCATTGTACTTGGTGAGTAACTTATCAATCTCCTCAAGGACATTGTCCTCTATTTTCTTACTTGGTTTGTTAGGGATTACAACAAAACATACATCATTCTTCTTTAAAGAGTTAACAAACTTTCTTCCCTGAATCAAACAAACTTTCACAGATGTGCAAGCATTACTAATAGGTTCTTCTATCAATGGTAACAAGATTTCTTTCTTTCTATCAGCCACAATAGTATACTTATGCAATCTCCCATCATATATAACATGTCTATCATATTGCCAAGGTCTACCCAACAAAATATGACAACAAACCATAGGCATGATATCACATAACACCTTATCATAGTACTTTCTAATATTCAAATTCACATAACATTGTTCACTTACCAGGAGTGTATGCTCATCTTTGATCCATGAAATCTGATAGGGCTTCGGATGTACCAACCTTTCCAATTGCATTTTTTTGACCATCTCCTCAGATGCTAGATTCTTCGAGCTACCACTGTCAATGATTACCTTCCAAACTTTATCAAAAACTCTACATCTAGTCTTGAACAAAATTTTCCTTATCAGATCTTCCTTCTTGCTTTCATTCCACAGTGCTCTCCTTACCATCAACTTATTTTCTTTCTCAGGTTCATTCGGTTACTCTTCTTTCACCAAAGCATTTCTACTACTACCAGCCTTCTTACTTGCATGTGTACACTCAAAAGATCTATGTCCTTCTCCACAATTGTAACAAGTTCCTCAAAAACTTCCTCTACATAACCACCTTAGTAGTTACTACCTCTACCTCTAGATGAACTTTCACCTTTCCACTTTGTCTTGCCTTTGTCTAGATTTGTCTTTTCTGGTTCAGATCTACCATTTTCACCATTAGATCTACCTCTTCCTCTAGCGAATCTACCACCTCGACCTCTTTTCCTTTGTTCATGTCTTTTGTTCAATTTCTCCTCAGCCTTCAATGCAAATTGATAAGCCTCTTCAATGTTCTCCAACTTGACCATACTAATTTTTTCTTGGATGGAAACTCTCAAACCATTCAAGTATCTACCAATTCTTTCCACATCATCTTCATCATGTCTAGATCTAATATCTAATCTATAGAATTCCTTAGTATACTCTTTTACCAGGATATCTTTCTGCCTCAAACTTTGCATTCGCTGAACTAGGTTAATATGATAATCAAAAGGTAAGAACTTTCCTTTCAATTTATTCACCAATTTATTCCATACCTTGATTTTGTCTTTTCCTTTCCTCTTTCGATCCAATTGCAAATGTTCCCACCATAAGGATGCATGACTTTTCAACTTTTTGCTTGCAATCTTCACCTTCTTATCTTCAGGAATGTTTTCATACTCAAAATACTTTTCCATCTCAATGATCTAGTCCACCAATTCATCAAAATCTAGCTTTCCACCATACTCAGGAGGATTGAAATGTGGTGTTGACTTCATACTTTTCAAAGCCTTAAAAAATATTTCTTCACCTTGATCTATAATAGGTGCAGGTTATGCATTCGCCTGTTCTTCCTCAACTTCATCATCACTAACATCTTCAAGATGTCTGCCTCTTCTTTGGGCTGTTTCAATAGCTTCTAACCTAGAATCAATCTGCCTTAGCATATCTACCAATCTTGGATCTACATCTCGCCTCCCATGAACCATCTTGACAACCCTCTACAATTGCAAGTCAGATTGCAATTTGCTACCCCACAACAATCAACTAGGGCTTCAAGAGGAACCTACAAACTGAGATCTACAGACCTAGATCAAGATCTCACCTCACTTTGATACCAATTGGAACAAGGAAGGGATCAAGAGGGCCAAACAATTGCACACCCTAGTGATCCAAGCCTGCCCAACACATGCGAAAGCAAACAAGCACAACAGTGAGAGAGAGAATGCAGAAGCTTTCATATATTTTCATGAAATAGAATAATACATGCTAGGCTGTAAGGCCTTCTAGTTAGGGCCAGATATTACAAAGAAATATAGAAGTCCTCAAACATGTGAGGATCTTCCAACAATCTTGATTCTTCCTATCTTGTATCTTCTACCAAAACTACCTCTTAAACTACAACCAAACAACTACATTTATACAAGAAGCTACCAAACTGAGTCAACCTTCAGATCCATAATTAATGGAAGGAATAGTCAAATCTGGGACCACATGCTTCCCAATGATGGATATCAACATTAATTCCATAATCCAATATAAATGAACAAGTCAGCCACAACAGAAACTAAACCTATACCTGTCGGTGAGCAAGATAACCAAGCAACAAACAAGCAACATCGAGTGCTAGTGAAACAACCAACCACCGAGGAGAAAACCAACCACACTCGGTAACCAAAGGAAATTGACCAACTGCTGACCAACTCAGTCAAGGTAGGAACTGAGCAACACATAAAAACTCCAAATTGTTTTTGGTGACACAGGATTGCCAAGGACCCGAGATGCTCCTTCATAAAAAACTCAAGCATACATTACTTATGCAAATTTTATCCATAATAAAACTAACATATCCATTTCAATATAATTTCCATACACCATCAAATCATAACAACTGCATCTACTCAATATATTTTCATGCAAAACTCACTAATCTCTTCCATCTCACTTAGTGCTAACAATCAATGGATAGGGAAAAAACTTTTATGCACATGATTTTCATGAAAGTTTGGATATAAAAATTAAAATACCTGGAGGTGTTGTGACTACTGCAAAATACTAATCTAAAGTATCCTCCAAATTACCTTTCAAACTATTGGTAGAGTCATCACCTCTTTGCAGAGGAAAATTTTGAGCCAACTGAGAAACTTTTCCCAACTTTGAACCTTCTTTAAAACCAAAAACCCACAACACAACTTCAACATGGTAAAAAATATTTGTCAAGACTACAAATACATCACATTTTCATTCTAAGAATGCACTGATCAAATAGATACATCAAATTTGCCACTCACACTTGGTGAGATGATATAACAATTTTTAAAAACTAACTCTATACAACATAAGTCACCACTTAGCTGGTTGACGTGGATATGTAAACTTGACTGGATATTTATAAGCTTTTTTATTTCTTTCCCCAGTAGATTCACCAATTTTTTTAGTGATTTTTCTTGTATCCTTCAATTCTAAAAGAGAAAATGAAAACTAGACATGGGATATTCATCTAATTCACATAAATCTTCTTCTTCCTACAAAATAAGGGGCAAGAAAAGATAAGATTGACAAGGCCTACAAACCTTCTTCACTTCAAGCTCCACACACTCAAGTGGGTGTACCTAATTAAAACATAAATATGCATGTATGATGACTTCCTTTTGACATAACCCCACTATGTAGACAAATATTGTGGATAGTTCTCAGAATAGCAAGAAATAGGAGTTCAAAATTCAACCTATCTTATGAAAGATCCCACTTACATAAGTGTTCTAAGAAATAGGAAGATGACATTTCAGTGACAAGGATAAATCATTCTTCTCTTTGAATTCTAGACTCAAGCAGGCTAACCTAGGATTCATTTCTTCAAAGAATCACTAAACAACTCTTGTATTCTACAAATATAATTCATAAACATGATTCTCTTCAATAGAAAGTAAATATTATTTTTATTTTGAATTGATGATGAAAAATGCATAACAACAATGACCAGTACCTTATCTATTGGGCAACAGAGTCAAATAAAAGTATATCTCCAGAAACCTTCTAACTCCAAACACAAAAAATCCAAATGAAGTGCCTTAAAAATGATTCCGTTCACTCCATTACCCAGACATCAGATTCATATTAAAGATCAAACCCTCAAAATTTGTCCTAGAGATTTACTCTTTCCTTGAAAGAAACTAAGGACACAAATTCACAGCCACCTCATATCCAGTATATTAAAATGCCTTACAGATTAACATACAAGAATTCAATACAAACATACAAAGACATCACTAATAATGGACATGGATTCCATTGTTCTTCATTACAAAACCTTTGGTTCAATACATTTACAAAACCTTGAGAAAAAGAACAGATATAGGAAAAGGAAAGCTAGTTTCAACCAACTAACACCTGTCAATTCTCCACAAAATATCTCCTTCATTTCAAAATTTTATCTTCAAACTTGATATCCTTCAACTTCCTTCATGTCTACAATCATTTCTTTAACCAATTTGATTCTCTGTTGCTTTGAAATTTGATCTTATTTTGATTTGAAAAATGCTCTAGTGAATGCCTCTCAAGCTATTTTAAAATAAAAATATTTCACAAACTATGGAGAGAGACTATTGAAACCATTTAAATATTTTCATTTTCCATTTAATATATGCACTATACTTTCTTTTGCACTTTTTTACCTAGAACCCACAAGAATTCACCATGTGTCACTAGCTGATTGAATTCTCAAACTAACCCTAGCTTGACCAAGTTGATCTAGAGATTTAGAGATAGCTTCATTCTCCTAATCTCTAAATCCATCTTCTAACCGGGGTTACATTTTCATATCATGCGACAAGCCTATTCTCCCAGTCTCCAAATGCATTTCTTAACTGTGGTTCTATTCAAAGCTTCAATAACCTCCTTCATCTCTTAATCTCTAAATGTCATCTACTTAACCACCACCATTCAGAGATCATGCGACATGGCTAGTTAGCTTCTCTCTCCAATTATCTAGATATTAGTACTAACCACAATTTGATTGATAGATCTGAGGACCACTCTATCTCTGAATCTCCAGATGCTAGGCCACTAACTGCTAGAATTA